>PVJX010000541.1:0-42500 GCA_004027295.1 Dolichotis patagonum | reverse complement strand
GCACGGTGTAAATTCCCATTCTTACCCCCCATCAGATAAAGAGCAAGTGGCCACTTTGAAGGAGCTGGTATTTTCCTCTGCTACTCACTGAATGCTCTTGTACTAGAGTTCCCCAGGGAAGCAGCGTCAAAAGGATATGGATAGAGAAAGAAACCCCTCAAAACAAAGATTTGCAGAGGTCACTCTATCTCTCCCAAACAATGACCCAGCCAGACTCCTACTCAGGGGGAGGGTTCTGGACCTCTGGAAAGCAGAGCAGGCAAGAGCCTAGAAATGACCACTGACTTGAGGTGAATCTGCTGGTAGTTATATGAGTTTCAAGATAACACTTCCAACATACAGTTTCTCGTCAGAGACTGAATATTGAAATGGTCAGTCCTACCCAGAGCTCTAAGCCAGACATCCTAAATCTGTCATCACTTCCCCAGGAAAAGGGACTGGACAGAAACAAAGTTTTTCTTTTCACAACCTTTTCTTCTGGGGCATAAACCAGAAACACCTTTGAGGACAGCAGGTTTGATTTTTCCAGACCCCCCCAAGGCATAGTCCAAACTGATACTGGACACACACTGAGCCATACCCCCAGAGACACCCACACTACCCTCAGGCTAAAGCCTGTGTTTCTAGAAAAGTCCCCCTGCTTTGAAAGAGACCTCAGTTTCAGCTAGCTCTTGAATTCCTCTCCACACCCCATATTGTCTCTCTGAGTTCTCTGCTACAATTTTGTTGTGAGTCAGGATGTTCTGTGGTGCATTGCACAGCAGCGGGTCCCTGAGCACGCACTGCTAAGAGCCGCCCCCACAAACATCACTTGCACGGTATTTGCCTTGCCAATTATTAGTACAATGGGCCAATTCTCATCCTGTGTTGCTCTTGGGAAAAATATGCAGGCTAGGGATCTGGCCTACTTTGGAAATGGAACAGCAGAAGTTGCCAATTAACATGAGTTTCTTTTTTTTTTTCACCCCCTCAAGGAGTTAGTCTCTAGGGAGAATTTATTAATGGCATGATTCTAGACCCTCGAGGAATTCCTTAGATACCTCAGATCTCTTTGGTTGGGATGAGTGTTAAAGGTCACTTGGTCCAAATCTGTGTCCAGTGTCTTATGATCATGTGAACTTCCTCCTCAGTAGTTCGATGTTTGAGAAACTCGACCACTACCTATGGCAATGTGCGTTCTATTTACTTGCGAGATCTTCCTTTTAGTTTAGTCAACTCTACCTCTTGGTAGCTTTCCAGTTTTGGTCTTAGCTAGTAAATGAACCTAACCAACCACCTAACCTCTGTTTCCCAGAAATAATTGCTTGAGGAAATAGGAGTAAGATGAACCCAGCAGTAGCAGTAACCATAATAGGATGAATTTTTCTGCATGGCCCCAAAAGGCAAAGTTGGGCTGCAAATTCAACAGTCTGCAGAAAGTTTGCAGGCTGGCTCCAAAAAATCCAGTTGTTAGCATATTAGTAAACATGTGGAAGTCCAGTGGAATGTACAGAGGAACGGAAGCTTATGCTTTGCTTTGGTGGAGTTCATACTCTCACTAGAAAGAAAGAGGAAAAGCATTTGGGATAAGAAAGAAGAAAAGATTATAAGGCACTCAAGATTGGTCCAGATTTTGTAGGCACCAGGAGGGGCTGGTCTCATGGCCAGTGGCCTCGGCTTTTCCACAGAACCTTCTCCTCTTGTTAAGAAAGCTTCCAGCCTCTCTGCTTTAGGCTGACTCAGTCCTATTCATGAAGACTTGATCTAGCCAAGTCTTGGAAATCTTGAGCATTCTTGGAAAGGATGTTGACTGAGAAACACAGCACAATTCTAGTACTGTCCACCAGTACATTGGAAGAGCAAGGAGAAATATGGGGGAATTCTCCCTTCCATATGAGAGAGATGGCAAAGCAAGACAACAGGTTAAGGAGAACAGATGAAAGGGGGCCAAGTCACCATAGCAACAAACTCAATGATTCTAAAAGATGGGATCTTTATTTTTCTTTTCACTTGTCAGTCTTTTCAGTACTGTCACTCTCTTCCCCTCCTCCTGGCAGGAGACAAGTTGTGACTTTTTCACTCCCACCAACAAGCTGCCTGGTTTGGGGGAGTGCAGCTGCTATAGGATGGGAGGAAAATGGGGTCCTCTCTCCAAGGAGAGCTCAGTTTGACTACAAACACTGCAGTTCATACACAAGTCCCCCAGAAAGCCTCCTCTTATATGGACACTCTGGCCCTCAGGACAAAAGGATTTCTGTACCTGCTACAGGCCGGTCTATTCCAGCTGAGTGAATCAGGAAGTTAGTAACTGCCAAGGGAATAAAACACCTCACATCTCCTCAGCAAGATCTAAATCCGACATTATCAAAAGCTTAATGGTCCACATAGGAGAATCACAAAACCTTCTTTAAATGTAAATTCAGCTGTCTAAACTAGGAGCACACCAGTATTAGCCCTTCATACCATTTAAAATGATGTCAGATTCACACAGTTAGGTTTGATCCGGCACTGGTGATGATGGAACCCAAGCCATCCATTCACTCAAGTTTTTCCTGACCCTGGCTACAATCGAATGGTGTCAGCATGAATAAGGATCCTGAACAATCTATGTCGTACAGTAGGTGGAATTTCCATACCATCTGGCTGTACTCTGTGTTTGGAATGTGTCACACACACATATATGTGTGTGCATGTTCACACATGCTCATGCACGCGTGCACATAGCCATCACCCTGGCCCAAAGACTCCTTCAGATGCAAAGGACACTCTTTCCCTCCAGGCACAATCAGATGTCCAGTCACTGGACACTTCTCTTTCAGCAGTTATATAGAATATGCTTCTTCAGTCCACTTTCATATGAAGATCAGACCTACTTGTTTCTCAGATATACTGTGCAAGAAGTGAAGAGTCCATCTTCTACAGCAAGACAGGCAGATACTTTCACAGGGAATTTTGAAGATAGTAACAGAAAAAGATGTCCACCACTCCATTATCCTTGAAAACCATCCACAGCAAGGTGGCCTTTGGAAAAACTACGGAGAAGAAAATAACTTTGGTGACCAAAGAGGAAAAGTGTGCAGCTACCGAAAGGCTGATCAGATTTTAAGTCAGCAGCTTCCAGCCTGCTTGTCTACCACCTTCCCCATCCACCGCATCTGAGCATTACTATCAGCCGCTCTTTGCTAGACATGAGCTGATGATACATTAAGATGCTTCCCACCCCACCCCTGCTTCTGTTCAAATAGAAGACTTTCACAGGAACTCTAAGTCACCAAGGACCCTAAATTACTTTCTAGAAGAATAATTACATACCTCCTCAAAAACAAACAGGGAGACATTTTGAGTGAAATGGAAATTTACTTATTCAGCCAACTCTTGAACCAAGTTCTAAACTCATTTTTCACATTTTTCCTATCAGACCACTATCCCAGAACAGGAGAAATTTTGTCCCTCTGAATCCTTTGAATAATCATTTCCTCCACTTCCAAAGCCAGGCTTTGCCTTGCCAAGTATAACCTATATTCAAGAGCCATCTGCCATAGAAATGCAGGAAGCTATCAAGGGGGTGTGCCTGAGATAATCCTTTATCTCTGCTGCTTCTGGGGTGGAAGAGCTGCTGCTATTTGCCAGCTGTATTCCCTAAGCTCACCCTGCTGAATCCTGTACAATGCACCACGTAGAACAAGTGGTAGGCCACTGACTTTGTAAATAAATTCCTTTCTGTGTGCCCAGATTCCAACTAGCAAATGTCCAAGAAGTTCTAGGGTCACACAGTCCACCACTTTGCAGCTCACCTACGTCCCCACCTGAAAAGCAACACACAAAGTACAAAAGCCATGCATCCCATCTAGTACCATCTATCAGCCAACAATGATGGGTACTTGTGCCCTGTGAGATGTGCATTTTGATTTCATTTAATAAGTCATTTGTTGTACCTGAACTAGCAATAAATATCAACAAAAGAGCTGAGGCCAGCATGACATCTGGAGATACGTTTTCTTCTAAGATGTAAACATTTCTATGCTCTTGTCGAGAATTGGGCTGGGCAGTGTCTCCGTCTCTGTGAGCCCTGTCCGCAGTTTGGTTTGGTTGGCCTCATCTCTTGGGAAGGTGTTGTCCCTCATTCACCCACTGCTGAAACCCACTGGCCATGCCAGAACTCGGGGCTGATGGAACAGACCAGTGGCCTTCCTCGGGTTCTATGGAGTGAGTTCTGTTACTTCCAATTGCCCAGACTTCTAGGAAGTAAACAACTTGCGCTGTGACTCTGTTCCTTCAAAGCTGATGCAAGATCACTTACATAGGCAACAGAGATTTTGAAATTCAGCTACCCAGATCTGTGTCTGCCTACAGTGTTTTGCAGCAACCACCTCCAACAGAAAAAAATGACACTAATTAAGCATAATTATTAGGACTTAATAGAGCCATTTTTCTCTCTCATTGCCTCTCTACTAATCCAAGCCCCCTAGTTTTTTGCCCCCTAAAATGGGATTCAGAGCATTAAGTTAAAGGTCCACATCACTTGATCTGTATAATATGTATAATAACTGTGTTATTAAATTGAAAACAAATGCACATCCAGAGGAAAGTTCCTTTTAAGTACCAATGCTCAGAAAAACACTTGAAATCATAAACCATGCATGGCTGAGCAACAGCTCAGGTTTTCTGAAAGAATGGGTAAGCTTAAGGGTTCAGGTTTTGACAGAAGCTGCCCTGCGTTTCTTATAGCCTCTTTCCCCCTAGAAAAGGCATTGAAGACAGGAGGGATGGAATTATAAATTCAGAACAACCAAGGATGCTTGGAAAATTACTATATACACATATCCCCCAACCTGGGGACTGCTTAACACTCAGCCAATGAATATAAAGCTTTTTCAACTATTCTGAATGTCAAGGAGGGTGAGGGGTTGAGTGGATGTGTGTAAAATGCTGTCACTTGGACGATTTTCAGCCTCTTAACTCACTTTCTTCTTTTCCCCTCCCCCTCCTTTCCCTCCTCTTCCTAGGACAAGACAAGCGCTCTGAGTCTCAGCAATGTGGCAGGCGTGTTCTACATCCTGATCGGAGGACTTGGACTAGCTATGCTGGTTGCCTTAATCGAGTTCTGCTACAAATCCCGTAGTGAATCCAAGCGGATGAAGGTGGCATCGTCTTCCCAGGCCTTTCTTTCTAACTTGTTCTGTGATACAGCTGGGTTTCCTGAGAATCTCTTTCCTAGAAAGGGTGGGCAGTAGTTGAAGTCAGGTCAAGACAGAGAACTGAACGCTGCTAGAAATAAAGCGATAAGGACAAAGGCAGTCATAAGAAAGGACAGAAGCTAGGGTGTGCTGGGCAAACCCAGGGCCCAAGGTAACATCTGCGTCAGGTGAGGTTGGTGAGCTTAAAGGTGCAGGGATGACAGGACAATCAGCACAGTAAGGCAAGAGTGATTCCTACAAATGTTGATCTTTGCACAGCTCGGTGGTGGACACCTCTAATCCCAGCATATTGGGAGACAGAGGTAGGATTGTAAATGCAAGGCAAGCCTGGGCAGTTTAACAGCTTAGCAAGACTCCGACAATAAAGGAAAGATGAGAGAAAGAAAGAAAGAAAGAGAAAGAAAGAAAGAAAGAAAGAAAGAAAGAAAGAAAGAAAGAAAGAAAGAAAGAAAGAAGAAAGAAAGAAAGAAATGAAGCAAGAGAGAGAAGAAAAAGAAAAGGAGAAAAGAAAAGAAAAAAGTGAATGTAGCTTAGTTGTCAAGGCCCTGGGTTCAATCTGCACTACTAGAAAAACAAAACAGAACAAAGATGAACAAACAAAACCACTGATCTCTCTGAAGTCTGTCAAAAGGAATATAGCTCCCAAAATAGGAAAATGTATGTTTCCTCTCTCCTCTGTGCTCGGTGTATTAGGTATTTTCTTAACCTCCAAGTTGCTGGTTAAACGTTAGCAAAGAGGATCATGCACACAGAATGGCAAGCAGATTAGTTAGGTGGGTCCAAACTGCACCAACTATAACTGACAGCAGACAGAGGAGGGAAGAACTATGGGGGATATAAGAGCTGTCAATAAAAATACGAAAACTTTCCAGGCTGAGGAAGAAAAATAAGTTTCCTGGAGTCCCAAGTATACAGCAAAATTAATGACTCCAAGCAATATAAAATAGGTATTACCACAATGCTCCAATGGCCACAAAGAGGGTGGGGGCAGAATGAGACCTAGGTGAGCTACAACCTTTAATGTCCCTAAAAACCTTCCTCGTGGGCCCAGACCAGAGGCCCGGGGTTGTTCCAGTCCAGATCAAGGAGCTCCCTCCATTGCTTCCCAGCACAGCGGTCAGGAAACAAGCTCCCCAAGCTGCATGTCAATCCCATCTGCTCCTTTTCTTAACTCCATCATCTTGAAAAATTTTAGTAACTCTCTGATCCTCGTTTCTTAAAATAAAATAGGAACAGTGGTGGGAAATACCTCATAAAATTGTTAATTGTTGTGAAGACTGGGTGAAATAATAGGTATAAAGATCTTGGCCAAATGCCCATGCCACAGTAGGTCCTAAATAAATAACAGCAGTGATAACTAGCATTTATGATGATAACTGCTACTAGTAGACAGCTGTGTCCTCCTTAAAACTTTCCCTTTGTTGACCTTAATGGCATCTGTTAGGCTTTTTTTTTTACCTTTATAGACTCTGGCTGTCAGAAGCTGTGTCCAATTTCTTTTGAGTCATCCCTCACAACTAGGGTAAATACTAGTACAGTTCACATGCAGTTGTTTCCAGAAGAGAAAAACCTCATAGAGGAAGAGGAGAGGCAAGCAACCTAACCTAGCTACTCTTAGGTTAAGCAAGTACTATTACCAAAACCACCCAGGTGAGGGAGTATAAACAAGACTCTCTGCAATAGTTTTGGCCCTGTATTTTGAGCTCATAAAATGTGATGAGCTAGGAAACCCACCAGGTAGGGAACCTCCTGGATGTCTGTTCCTTCCCCTGGGATTATTGCAATTCCCATTAAACCTGACCAGTGCCAGGTGGGACCAGGATGGCTAAACACTGGAATCTTCTTAAAGCTGGGAGTGTGGACCTTCACTACTGAAGTCACAATATTCAAGTTAAAATTAGAAAAGAGGTCACTAATCATAGCATAGCTTCTTGGAGATATTCCCACCTTTCCTTTATAATCAAGGTGTTAAATTTCTCAGAAAGCATCAGTGTCTCTTGAAATCATTAATTCAAGACCTCCCACCATGATCTTCTATATTTAACTCCTGATTGATTGGCATGACTTCTGCACAACTCACTAAAGCTCCTAATAGAATTTTTCTAGCTTCCAACAGTGGAAAAGATACTTTCTTTTTTAACCAACCCAGCCCTTAATTTTTGAAACTCCATCAATCCCTCTCTTATCCAAAAGAGATGAGTAGAATGCACTCCACTTGTTTCTCCCACTTTCTAGCTTTGCAATCTACTATTCAGTGCTTTGCTTCCTCAGAAGTGCAGCTCCAATTTCACACAGAGCTGTGGACCGATGGTGACAAGGGCCTTTGCCAAGAATCTCCCCTCTTATCTCTCCTTCATCACAGTATTTGGCCAACATTTTAGGTCTTGATCCCCTAAACTACTTCAGGCCCAGCCTCCCAGATCCCAGCAGTGTTTAAAGCCCTTCCCTTCATAACAGATGAGGAATAGAAGAAAGGAAGAGAATGCATAAAGGAGAAAGGCAGAAGAGAGGAAGGAAAGAAATGGAAAAAGGAAAAACACTTTTAGCAACTTTCAGTTTAAGGTGTTTTCTATATGTTTTGATTAACCATGTATTATTTGCAAGTCTAAAGGTGAAGAAACAAGTCAGAGGAGCTATGTAGCTTGTTCTAGCAAGGTCATACAACCTATGAGCTGAAGCACTAGGAATTAGACATTCAACATGACCTCCACAATGCCCAGTAGCCAAGCCACTTCTCCTAAATTTCCTTCTTTCTCCAACCGCATGGCAAGTGGTAATTCTTGAGCACTTACCATGTGTGGTTCAAGTCCTAGCCCCAGTGCTAGGTAGAAAGGCAAATAAAATGCATCCCTGTCCTTAGATTTTCCTGATCTGTTTATTGAGATGAACTTCAGTGCGTACCATAGTCTCCTGCTGTGCATCCTTGAGTCCTCCTGTAAATATTTTGATGAGCAGAATACACAAATGTCAGAGTGGGTGGGAAGACAACCTACAAAGATATGCTAAGCACCACTGCATGCCCCGCACTGGAGACACAGGAACACAGAAGACACAGCTTCCCTTCTTAGAAAGCTCACGGTTTGATGGGAAAACAGGAAATAAGCAAATATTTACCTGTTCAATGAGTCCTGGGGAGAAAAATGCCCTGTGCTACCAATTAAAAAGCAGAGTCCTGTACTGATGGCCAGATGGGGGCCGAGCAGTCAGATTAGCTTCCCTAAGAAAGTAATAGTTAACAGACTCGAAGCATGAAAGGAATTAACATGGGGAAGACAGTTGCCAGCAAAGAATGCGCGAGGATCAGTGTCTCAAACACTAAAACTCTTGCCAAGAAATGGGAAGAAAGCCAGGAGACTAAGACACAGAAAGACTGGGGAAGATGGGTAGCATTTGAGAGCAAGGGACTCAGAGAGGGGCTTTGGGCAGACCACAACACTTGAGTACACTTTCAACTGTTTTATAGTACCAAAAATATATAATCTAGGACACATTCTGAATTCAGCAAAATCCCAGATCCCCTACACTTCCCCTCTGCTAGGAAAAAAATGGAACAAAAATCTTCATTTTTAGCCGAAATTAAGGATACCCAGGGTCTTTATTATTAACCAACTTGCTCCCAAAAGGAAATAATCCTCAGCCTTTCCCACCCCTAAGGGAGCCACTGACCTTTCAAAATTCTGTGTGGCCATGCTAACATGGGGGCAGGTTTAAACAGCAGTAACTGAAGGTGTGCACGTTTTCCTGGAATTAATGAGCAGCTGAAACATGTGACAACAGGAGTGACGTCCTCCGTGGCAGGTGGTCACTCTCTTTCCTTGCAGTGAGTGCCCAGATGAGGTCATTACTGAGGTTTGAGCTTTTATTAGGATATTCTAAGACATGCAGAGACTGGACAGAGTTTTCTTAGCAAAACAAAAGAATGAGATGTTAGGATGTTATCACTGTTCAGAAATGAGTCACTAAAGAGCCAATTGGAGGAGCTTTGAAGTTGGACTTTTCACAAACCCTTTTTTACAGGTTTCAAAACAGCAACAATACACATGAAGGGCAGGAATGTCAGCAAATGAAAGCTTATCTGTGGGGGGTAAGAAGGACCTCATTTAGAAGTTCATCTACTTTGTCAATAGGACAGATGCCTGCTACCTTAAATAAGTCGGTTGTACTCATCAGTCAGTTTCTCTGTAAAGTGAATGGGAGAAGTTGTGAGGCCAGAGGGGAGACAACTTTTCCCACATTTCAGAACCTCCTGAGAGCTTTCAACACCTCAGACACCCAGGCCACAAACCAGAGCTGTTAAGTCAGCATGGGAAGGAGTCGGTGTCACAAAACGTTGACGCCGCTTTCCTGAGGTTCTGTAATCACATTAGAACGGGATGCAGTAAGAAGACCCTAGCTGCACACAGTCACCAAGTCAGTGAAGTCATTGACTCTGACAAGCTCCCAGCTTCCTTGAGAATCAGTTCTGATGACACGACTGTGGTGGTTTTTAGTTACATACCCAGCTAAGTTATTTCAGACTTTGCTAAACACGATGGTGACTATGCCATTAATTTTACCCTTTTTCCGCTTAAGGTAAATCCATGACATTCTGCCAGCTTCAGTGAAATACTATAGGAGTGTGAGCCTTTGAGGGACAAAGTCTAAGGTGATATTTGTAACTCTAAATGTTTAATGAACAAAATGTAGAGGAGAAAAATCACAGATAGACACTCCAAGCCAAAATTATAGAAAGTTCCGTATTTCTCACCCATGCAAATAAAATTTTATTTTATTTTCAACTTTTTTTTAGGTGAGAATAAGTAACCACTAATGCTTCATGTTTTCATTCACATTTCCCCCATGTAACATCACACTGGTATTTAATTTGGCCTTTGACTTAAAAGAATGCGGTCCAAATCACACTTCCTCTTCCGTGGAGAACTGCCAAGGAAAAATGTAAATAAATCAAGTCTCAAGGTCTGAGGAGACAGAACCAGTGTGGGTGGAGTGTCATATGGGGTAACTCTGTCTGAATCATAGATTTTAAAAAAGAAAGAACATTTTCAAACATTGTCAGAATTTCCAGCAATAAAAAGATAACAGGAAAAAAAATTAGCTCAAAACTGCCCTGTTTATCTTCATCTGTCCACAGAAGGTTGGCTGGCTTCTCTGCATCACAGGAATCATGGGAATATGCAAAGGAGAACATGCCTCAGACATTTGGCATATGCTGTTAGGTTACTGACTTTTCTTAGACAAGTTCAAGAATATATTAAGGACTGAACTGCATGCCAGTATCCTGAGGATAGCCAAGGATTGAGAAGACTTGGCCCTCGTGCTCCACCAGACAGTTAGCTCTCAAAGAGGACAGAATTTACATAGCTGAAGCAAGGCCACTACAACGTAAAACATGGGAGCAGCAATAGGAGGGGCATCCATGCAGTAAACTGCTATAGTCTAGGAAGATCACAAGAAATAGGGAGGAACAGAATAAGCTTTGAATAATGGGTGTGGTTTATTTTAAAGAAGAAAACTTCTCAACTCACACATACTTTTCTTTTATGTTGGTTCCTGCCAAGAAGCCAAACTCTGCCTCAAAAACCGGTTGTCTCTTAATGGGAAGTGAGAGGTAGACAGGAAGATTTTGGATTTCGTGTCATAAAGTTGCTTTCTCCAAAGGCACTCTGAGCAGAACCCTTCCATTTGTCTAATAGGATATGATTCTGGACCTACTTGGTGGTTTTGAATGTTCCACTTAACTCATTTGATTCTGTAATGATCCTTGGAAACCTCTTCAAATGTAAGATTTCAAACATTTTAGAAAACAGTGTTGTAGCATTGATCTGATATATCATTCTAAACATGCAGGTAATACATGCTAGAAGATAATATATCCAGATAATGATCTTGCAAATGAATTTTCCTATTCTTTATCACATGCCCCTTTCTAATTATATTTCGTATATTGTCCTAAGACTAAGCACTAAGGTCCTTTCTTGTTAAGGAAAGCCCTACATGCCCTTAGCACATAGTACCGAAGGTAGGATAGCATTTCCTTAAGGAAATCGGGTAGCTTTTTTTTTTTGAGCCCAGCAATAACACATTCTTGGTTTCTTTTAGCATTTCAAATCAGTTTTCAATGCATTGCTTTAAAAATATTTAGTCTGAAGATACCCAGATAATCAAGATACCCAGATAAATGCTGGTGGATAAATTGAAGTCAGAAGCAAAACCATAACTCAGATCTCCTAAACTCTTCTCCCAGGAGCTTTTCTAACTTGGTTGTACTGCTATATTTATCATCATCAATAATAGCAAAAAAGCACAGAATATGAGAACAAGAAAGGACCTTAGTGCTTATGTAGACCTACACACTTTATTAAACTTTAAACCCAACACTTGGAGAAGGGATAAGACTTATCCAGAACCAGTGTCACGAGTTTTGCACCTTTATGAGAGGTCAAAATTAGCATGGTTGAATAGGGAAGGAGTTGGATAAAGAGGAGTTGAGGTTATATTTTAAGTCCAGTCTTAACCCATCCCCCCTTGTCATTCATTGCCAAGGACCTGGGGAAGAACCCCCTGTCCTCCTGAAAAGGGTTTCTGTTTGATCCCACAGCAATCCATCAATGAAGCCATACGGACGTCGACCCTCCCCCGAAACAGCGGAGCAGGAGCCAGTGGCAGCGGCAGCGGAGAGAATGGCCGGGTGGTCAGCCATGACTTCCCCAAGCCCATGCAATCCATTCCCTGCATGAGCCACAGTTCAGGGTTGCCCTTGGGAGCCACGGGATTATAACAGGAGCAGACGGAAAACCCTTGGGGAGCAGGCTTAGGCCCCCCAGTCCCATCCCAAACCCTTCAGTGCCAAAAGCAACAAAACGAAATGCCACCACCAACAACCACCACAACCACAAGAAGGACGATGCACAGATTTTCCTGGAGAATAAAAGAAACCACTTTCCTGTCCCTCTTCTTTTTTTCTTTTTCTTTTTTTGTTTTTGTTGTTTTTGATGTTCTTTCACCCTTTTACGTTTGCTAAGCAAGGATGATAAATAACAATGTACTACAATAAGAAGAGAGTAACCCTGGCTGATGACGCCTGTATCAGAAAACGGAAGTCACTGGAACACTAATGAAGAAACTGGACTTTTTCTTTCAATTCAGTTAGTGTGTCTTAGTGTGTGTAATTTTTTTCATACTAATACCCATGGTTTGCAGGTTGTGTTAGGCCCTTTACTTCTCCTCCTTTCTCATTCCCAACTCCTACCCATCCCTCTTCAGTTTTCAGATTGAAGATTCAAGATTTATTCCGCCTTCCAAGCAAGAAATGGAAAATGGCAACCTTTAAAAATAATCCACCTTGGGGCTGTCCATATCACCCTCCACTCCCTGGCCCCGGGCCTTGGATGCAGACAGGCATTGTTGGAGAATCGGGCTGCTTTCTCCAGATGGAACATAGTCTAAGGATTGATTTAGCCAGGCATGCACGCGAAAAGCAACTCAGAACAGGGGTGGTGGAGAAAACAAGGACACTTGTGCAGTCCGAGGAGGACTCTTGAAGTTACTGCTGCTCAGAAAAAGTTTTCTTTGACGTACAAGAGATATCCCACAGGCCAGAGAGGGTATGGTGTATTTCTTCATAGTCAACCTCAACCCCGAGAAGTGTGTTCTGCTCAAAGGCACTGTGGTGGCAAAAGGTCAGTTGGCCTCCTGAAGCAAGTAGAGCCTTGGGAAGAGCTGACAGCCAGGGAGACATCACTCACGATTCTTGATTTTCCTTTGCTTGATGATGAGCAGGAACCCCCTTGTGGAGTAGACTCTCTTTCTCTGTGGAGCCTCTGATATGAGAGGAAACGCTATGCAAGTGAATTAGGAAAGAACAGTGATGGAAGAATTGTAGATGAGGAAATCTCATCAAAGCCTAAAAGCAATACATCTTCCCATGATGTACCCTGTCCTAGGTTTGGGGGACCAAATATGAAGTTTTGAGTTAAGCTGATGCCGAGAAGTTGGGTTTTTATGTTAACACAGGGTACTATTTTAGCATGTGGTCAGATAACATTCTGTCATCTTTGAGAACAAGGATGCCCAAGGCCGAATCATTTGAAAAAGGATAGGAAATTTGATTATGATGAAAACGACCCTGGGAGACTCTGACATCCCTGACCACAACCTCTAACCCACAGAGGCTGTTCTTCCCTCTGGCTAAGATAGAATGAGGACACTGCCTTTCACTGATCAGAATCAGTACACCCATGACTGCAACTATAAAGCTGAAACAAAGCAAGGCTAGAGAAGGGACCAGGTCCATGGAGAACAACCCAGGCTAAACCTTTGATTGGAAGTGGGAGTCCCTGGCACATAGCTTTCTCAGAGACCCCCAGCTCTCACTCTTGGTGCAATTGGCTTCCAGCTCTCCAGCCTCCACACTCCTAGGTGCATGATTTAGTGCGTGCCATGTGTCATTAGCTTTTATTCATAACCATCATCTGGCTTGTTCCCTGACCACCTCGATCCACTCTTCTCTGCTAGAGATTATCATTAGCAAGTGGCAAGCAAAATGTTTCAGAGTCTACCTAGAGGTAGGTGCAGTATGACTGGCTTCGTCTGTGGATTCTCTCAGTGGATACCCACCGTCTCTGTGTCTCCCTTTTTCTCCTTTCATCCACCACAGCAAAGAACCATTTCAAAACCAACTCTTCACCCTCACAACCAAAATGTTGTTCAGTTTCTCACAAGTTCACATGGGCATGGGACATGAAGCAGCACCTTCAAGATGGATTATCACTGTTTGTTACTGCCAACGACTGTCTCTCCAACCCTCTGCCCTCATACCAGACTTTTCTCAGCCCTTAGCCTACCAGAATCTGACATGACCCACCATTAGGGAGTCTGCGTTTTGGAAGAGTTGGAAATAACCTCTACCATCAACATGCTTCAAAGACCTTTTGCCTTTGGTCTGGTAAGATGCTCTCCAGTCCTGAGCCTACCAGCAACATGATCTGATAGAGAGACTCTGTCTGTGCTAGAAATGAGGGTCTATGCTATTTGGGGGTCCAAGACTCTGGCAGAAGATGCTTTTCATCAGTGGATGGATGAAGGGAAAACAAAAGCAAGAAAAAAGTTAACTTGTATTATGTATTTTTACTACTCTTTTCTTAAAAATAGAGCAATGGGAAAACTCTGAAAGAGACTGACATTTTTCTCAACAGGAATCCATACTTAACAGTTCCGGCTTTCATTAAATTTTGCTCTTTGGTACCTGGGCTTTTTATTTAACATCTATATTTGTTTTAACACTCTTGGCGGAAGTGTGAAAGGATTCTTGCTTGATCAAACACTAAATATTTTTTGGTTCCTGTTTTTCTTTCAAATAGCCAGGGTTTTTTTTCTTTTGGTATTTGCATAAATGAAAGTATCACCGAGAATTAAATCACTGTGGATCCATTATCTACTTTTCATTTTCGTTCATTCCATTTTTGTACCATTTCTAAAGTCAGGGCTCTAGAGATTGCTATTTCCTTATTGCTGAGCTTAAGACCGACTCTAATGGTGACCACTGTACCAACTCACAAATAACCCTCAAGTCATTATGACCAGACTAGAACACTATGAATTATTCATCTCGATGGGATTTTTTAGAAGACAGTGAGTGGTATTTGGCATTAGCAGCCCATAGCCAATCTTGTGAAGAGTTGGGTTTGACATGTGGCCATCACAACATCTCTAGGAAACTAGATGCTTCACAGGGAATGTCTCCCAGACATTTCCACACTGGTGTCCAGATGTATTTGTGATCTGCACAGTCACAAGGAGAGCCAAATCTAGACCAGGCTTATAAAATATAATTTTGGTCCTCAGACCCTAGGTGCCTCATTCTTGCCTGAGACCTTATCTTCCCCTCAAGTTAGGTGGACTTTGCATAAAGCATTGTGACTTTGTTGACACTTAGGTAATTACAATAGAGGACAACACGCACTATTTTCCCACAGGGCTGCATATGTTATTAGTCAGCTTTCCTATCATTGGGAAACAATACCTGATATACAATTTAAAGGAGAGTTTTCACTTGGCTTACAGTTCAGGGGGCTTAGACTGTGATGTTTCACTGGGTCCAAAGCAGAAGTATTGTGACAGAAGCATGTGGCAGAGCAAAGCTGGTCAGTTCAAGATGGGAAGAGAAATGGGTAAAGGCCATATATGGTTTCCAAGACTGGGCCCTCAAGACCAACCCAGACACCTCCAGAAGTTTACTATCTAATTTATGAATCATTTCTCAACCCAATAAAGTGGACAAATTAAGACTAATGCTCCAGTATATTAACACGGATCAAAAATCAAAATAAAGGGGGTTCTGAGAGTAGCAACTACTGTGGCAGAAAAGGGATAGGAGAAAAGGGAGAGACTGGAAGGCTTGTATGACATCACTGTCATTATGTACACCTACCTGGCACCATCTAGGTGTCCAAGGTAAACAAGTACTTAACACTAACTGACAGGGAGAGAAAATGGTCTCTGTTGCCTTATCCGCCAAATAGTGTAGACAGAGAGCATAATATTTATAATAGCACAACCTACCTCGTGCTGAGCACTGACTGTGTAAACACATTTCATTCTTTCCATGTCATGACAGTGGCCCTCAGTGTAGGGCCTTACAGATGAAGCATCTGAGAGCTAAAGTACAAAGCTTGCTCACAGTTGCATGACAGAGCCATGACTTGAACTAGGTCTCCCTGAATCCACAGCCTTTACGTCCCTAACTGCCCATTTCACTGTTATGGGTATGGCAAGTGATAGCCAGGTAAGTCATTCTCTCCGTACCTGCCAGGCCAGAGGAACTCAAAATAGAAAGGTTAAAGCTACAGCTTTGATTCCTTAGGGAAAACCCGCCTATCCTCATCTAGATGGGGTTACAAAAAATTTAAAACAGAGATCAACCAGCAGGTTAGAGCAAGAACTGAAAACCAGGTCACATGAAGAATTGAAGAGTCCTCCGTCCATCACAGGGGGAAAGGAGGTAGCATTTTCTGTGTGGAAAAGTCCAAGATCAATTCCATGAGTTACAGGGCAATGGACTTAAGTTCAGCTAAGGACCAAAGTAACCCCTTATTAGAATTAGGTTATGCTAGAGGTAGAACTATTCCTTGTCAAAGAGATCCTGCAGTTGTGAAAGCTGTAATATATATTCTGTGACTGTCCATCCTTTCCAGATTTCTAAAATCCACAAGACCATTAGTTTAATGTCCTCTGTGTGCCAAGCAGATGGAAGTAGGGAATCCAGTGACCTTCCTTGAATCTTTCATACTCCTATTCTTCCAGCTATTTGGTCAGTAACACCCTGATCAGTGCTAAAATGGGGTGAGCAAGACCCTGAATTAGAGGGCTTGACTGTCTTCCATGGAAATAATATCAGAATGACCTTATCTTAAATAATAGATAAGATGATAAGCTTATTCCTTACCAAACACAGATGTGCTCTCTAGGAAAGAATTTCTAGGAAGGAAAGGAGTCCATCCAAAACCTACTTTACAGATAGGTGGAGATCTTGAAGAAGCTTCTTCCTCAAAGAGACTCAATGGGCAGAGAACTACAGTGGACATAACCAGGGTTTCTATTCCTGGCTTGTCCTTCCAGCTCTGCTTCAAGATAGACAGTAAAACCAACTCTACTGCCCTATGCCTCATTTTACTCATCAAAGACATGGGATATCCTGTTTCTACATAGGCAGTGATTCTCTTCCTGACTACACATTAGAATCACCTAGGGAAACTCTAAAAAGTCACCACTGTCCAAGATGCATCTCTAGATTTAGTTGGTCTGAAATGACATACAAGCAATAATAATAGTAATGTTGTTTTGCGTTCTTTTGTTCTGAACTCATATCTCATTCTAATGTGTGGCCAGAATGGAACTCAAATTGGATTATCAAAGCATTCAGATAGGCAGTGATTTTGAGAACTTTGAAAATTGCAAACTGCTCTGTGAGAGATATCCGTTCATGGCCAGACAAAAACAAAACAGTTTTCCTATTAGCAGTCCACTTTTTGGTATGCTTTTCCTCTTCTCTTTGCTTTGTGCATATCCCACATTATAAGGCTGTTTGTGGAGCAAAGAAACTGGTTTCTTCTTCTTTTTAGCTTTATTTATTTATTTATTTATTTATATCAGTACATTTTTGCAGCATCCAATGATTACTTTCCTTGTACAGGCTTGGCCAATGTATATAACACATCTTAAATCAAGGACAAAGATTGGCAGCTGGCCAGTACTAGACTTCTAAAATGTATCTCACATGGCCTATCCAGTGAGTAAGAATCCAGAATTGATGGGGAATCCCAGGATATCAAGTATCCATAGCCCTTGCTGTGAGTTAGCTCCGTGGTAGACTGCTTGCCTAGCATGCACCTAACCCTGAGTTCCATACCCAGCACCACAAACAAGCAAAACTTCCCTGGTGCAAAAGGAGAAAATGTGATTACAAAGAAATGTGATTACAAGAAAAAGCCTCTAACATAAGCTCTGAATGCTCCTTCACCCTTCAGGCATGTTTGTAGCAGCATAAAATCCTGCTAGGGACAAAGGAGAGACGCCAGATATTGGAGGTAAGATAATCATCAGAGAGGTGTCTCCTCAGGAGAAAGGAAAAAACCAGCTCTGTCAAATGAGTCAGGCTTCAACACAGTCAGTTATTTTCCAAGCTGGAAAACTACTTGGCTGTTTCCATTATAGACACCACTTGCATTTTTAACATAGTTCACTAGAAGGCACTGCCCATCAGCCTCAGCTTGTGGCAACAACTCTCCTCCTCAGTACTATGTTTGCCACTTCTATAGCACACCAAGGAACAGGAACCAGCATCTGCATAGTGCTAACTGCATAGTAGGTAGGATGCTAGAGCTTCAAATACCTCCCATTTAGTTCTCAGACAGCCATGCAGGGTAGGGATTGCAACCCTGCAAGGGTGAGAATTGTTACCCTCATAAGAGGAAATACAGACACAGAATTCAAGGTCATGGGGCTAATGAATAGCTTGGCCTAAATTCTAATTCTAATTCTGCCTTTCCACTTTGAGTGTCATCGTGGGGAAAAAAAGCAGCAGGATGAGATTTAAAAGGTATGAAGTCTGTTATCTGATTTACTACCAATCACTGTGCAAGCTTGGGCACCTCACCTCACCACACTAGGCCTGGGGGTCCTCATTTGTGAAATAAGGGAATGGGGATACGTGGAGCAATTTCTGAGATCCCTCTCAATTGTAGCCTTGTGTCACTAGCTCTCAGTCAGAGGCACTTAATCCCAAGAAGATATTTGGTAATATATTTGGGGTTCTCACAACTAGGGCAACAGATATGCTACTGGGAATTAGTGGACAGAGGCCAGGGGTGCTGCTGACCATCTTACAATGCACAAATAAGCATCACCTCCCCCAACAAAGAATGACCCCATGCAAGATGTCAGTAGTGCCAAGGCTAAGAAATTGTGTTATATACGCATCCTGATAGAACGTTGGGTGTGGACGATAACAAGGCTGAATAGAAAAAGGACAAGGACCATACATCGACTGAAATGTCAGAGAAAATGAACAGTTACATGAGTTTCAGCAAGCAAGAAGCTAAGTTTAAGGAAGTGAACTGAAATGAGAAGAGTTTACCCTATAGCATCTACTAGACAGCCCAGAGAGACAAGGCTTGGTACTGAACGAAGCAATGGACAGAGCTGACAGTGTAGCTCAGGAGACAGAAGGAGACTCCTACAGATGCAATTTGTTTCCTGACAGACCCACTACCGTTTTTGGCTGGTGACCCTGCACCCAAAATGAGTTCAGTCACATACTGGTAACTCCTCTTTTCCCAAATAGACTAGACAAGCTTCATTTTTACCCCAGAATAAGATAAGCTTAGCATTCTAATACACATACCCATGCATGTCTGCAGGTAGACATCTTAAAGAATGAATGACAAATAAGTGATAGTTGGTCTTTCAGGCAGTTGACAGGACACCAGACACAAAACAGTATTCAACACAAGTCCAATGGCAAAGTGGGAAAAAGGATAAAGTTTCTGGGTCATCTTCCACATACCTACCCATCACTGCATATCTACAAAAGGGATGCTAACCATATGACAATCCCAAACTCTCCTCTATCACTGCTTTTCAGCTACTCTGGCTTCCAGTCCATTCCTCAAACATGCCATAGCTAGTCCCACTTCAGCCCTTATACTTCCTATCTTAGCTTGAGACCTTCCCACCCAGCCTCCATGAGGCTGGCTCCACATCATCCATATCTTAATTCAAAATGCCATCTACCTGGAAGGGCGCTTTCTCTCTGCTCTATCTAGAGTAGCTCTGAAGTTGTTCACTCTCACATTATTCATCACCACCTAAAAATATCTTGTTTACTTTCTTATTATGCACCTCCCTTCTCTGGAATACCCATTCCCAGTGACCTTGTCTGACTCCACTACAAAACCCAGCACATAATAATCCTCAATTAATATTATTGTTAAGTGACTTGATGAATGAAGTAGATAGAATAAAAACACCAGTGGTGTCCAAAGAAGTTTGAGATCATTTATGCCTGAGGAAACAGGGAAGGAGAAAACAATTTGTGTTTTATTTTAAGAGCATCACAGTTATCACAAAGCCAGAGATGGAAGAACAAACTTTAAAAGAAGAGGAAATGAAACAACCCAACATATAAAGGCAGGAACTGGCAGGGTTTCCCTGGGAAAGGACAAATACCCAAAGCAGTTGGCACCACACTGGCCAAATAGACTCAAGAAAGAGAGTCTGGGCTGGACATGGAGAGCTGATACTGAATATATCATAATAGAGGAAGCAGTTTTAAAGCTGAGGAAGAAATCCACTTGTATCAGTTACTACTGGCAAAAAAAAACTAATGTATTTTAGTAATCTATCATGTGGTAGGCACTGTGTAAGACATTGATCACCACTCTTCTTGTTTAATCCTCACAGCAACATGTCCATGAGGCAGGATTAACACCTTGATTTTACACAGGAGCAACCTGAGGCTCAAGCATCAGAGGAGAACTAGCCACCTAGATTCCACATACATCTTACACTACCATACGGGAATTCCAATGACAGATCACAGGATGCCATCTGTCCACATGATAGTTTCTAGTAAAAAGTCCCAGAAGGATTCCTCCAAGAAGTGTAAGGTGGTACTTGACAGAATGTGCAGGAACATCACCAGATAAGAAACTAATAGTTTCCAAGTACCACCAAAGACATTGTGATAAGATTCTGAGTTCTGCAAATGTTCAATAAAAGGGAGCCATGAGAGATGGATTCATAAATCAAATCTTGAGTACACCATGAGAAAGAGCAGTTTCCTCGCTGTGTATTTGCTATCCTTGCTATGTTAGAATATTCTCCTTAATTCCTGAAGTACTATAGGCTATTTGACTATAGTCCAACATAAGAAATGCTGATAATAATATAAATATCAGATGGAAATAGGTGTTCCTTGCATGTGTGGAAAGATTCTGCATATATGTCTTTGAACTATCCCCACAGTAAGGCTGAACTGCCAACAAAGAAAACAGTACCCAAATTCCAGAAATACTAAGCTAGAGAAACTCTGTGGTGGGATATTATTCATAGATATATGCATTACCATTCACATTTGTTGAACACACTGACTAGGCTGGACATTTTACAATGTCTGATCTCCTGATCACAAGTCTTTAAGAAGAAATAATAGCATTTTTGCTGGATAAATGTTTTAAATAATTTAATGAGGCTCATAGAGTTGGAAAGGACCTAGGAAATTATTTAATCATATATTGAACTATATCTCCCAAGTAAGATTGAAGCCCTAGACCATAAGGGAACAGATCAAAGCCATATAAGCTCCTGGCTATATTCAGATTTTCTAAAAGGTAGCACCTCTAGGTATTTTGTATGGAGCAAAGAGATCTCTTTGCATTCGGACAATTCTCAAACTCAGTGTCTGGCTTTTCATCTTTCTCCATTGAGTTAGTTTTGTGTATTTGGATAAACTGGTCATGATCTGGGGTTTTACAGAGAAGCAGCTGAAAAATAAAACTAAGCCACATAATCCTAGCATTCTGGGAAGTTGAGGAAGAAGGATCACAAGTTTAAACCCAGACTGAGGAATTTAGTGACTTAATGGAAGCTTACATCAAAATAAAAACAATAAATAAATAAAATAGAAATGGGCTGGGGATATAGCTCAAGATGAATGCCTAGGTTCAATCTTCACTATCATAAAAAAATAAAGAAAAATCAAGCCTAGTCTCAAATCTAAATAGAATAGGTAAATGCCTAGATGAGGGAACTTCAGGATTATTTTCAAACTTTCCATACCATATCTCCAAAATTTCATATTCCAGACAAAGCACATTTTCCAGTTTGATAAATTTATTGTAAATGTGGTTCATAACTAAATCTTACGTGGTGATGTCAAACTGGGCTGCCATGCCTGCTACAAGATATTTTCATGATAAAAATGTCTGATAGGAATCATGCCACTGGGAGAATAAAGCACGCAGGGAAGTAAGCAAAGAATTCAGAATGAAAAAAATGACAGGATATTAGAGGCCAATGTCACCACTTTACAGTTTACAAGAGAACCCATGTTTTAATGTAAACACATCTAAAAAGTAGTCATGAAAAACAATTGAAGATAGTCATTCCAAAAGGAAGTCTGATGTCAGATGTGTATGGGCTTTGAGATGGAAGATGGAGAAGTTATCTAAGCAATTCCAGGAGGAAAAAGTGACTTTGAGAAAAAAAAAAGAACTTTAATTACATAGACATTTTATATGAATAAATCATTATCCTTTTCTCTATTTTGCTTTGAAACTTTCAAAGCAAACTAATCAGCAACTAAGCAAACTAATCTGAAACTAATCAGAAAAAATTCATTTTGATTTTTCTTTCAAAAACGTGTTGTGATCTAAAAGTCTTGCGTTCACACAAAATTCATTTAGGGAGGAATAAAAAAAGCTGTTAATTTGATTGAGTAATCAGCTTAATGAATTGATTAGAATCCATTTAGTAATGATATAGAAATTAATTTCTTGAGCATTAGAAAACCATTTTGAAAAGCCAGCGCAATACTGATAGTACGTATCTGTGGAGTCTTGCGTACTACTCCTTGAGGAGCTATTCCTGCTACTCTCCAGTCATGTTGTGCTGTTTGCAGTGCCAGTCTTCATATGCTGTTCTGCCCATGCCCTTGGTCCAGGCAAGTATAGTTCATTTTGCCTTCGCCATAACACCATCTGATTCAATGTGAGTCTATCAGAATTTTTCCATGGAGTATTAAATCTGGACTTTGAATGAAAATGGTTCCTTCCTTTGGAATCTAAGCAAAAATTATCCAGGGGTGTCTTTTGAATTGTATAGAGAAAACCTTTCTATAGCAAGAGAGAACAAAGTCAAGCAAGATACACGATAGAGGGAAAGAGTTTTGGCCCCAGTCATTGGCCAGACCAGCTATAATTGAATTTTCCAGTTGCATACCTGAGCTACTCTGTTATATTTCCAAATCTAACAAGTGAGGGGAATTCTAATTCTAATCCACGAGCCAGTAACCAGCTATGAACTATATAACTGATTAAGGACAAGAAAGAGGATTTGAGTGCTACCCAGGTGTCTCTACTTAGCAACTGGTTTCAAACAGATTCATCCAAATTCAAACTTTTTCCTTCAAAATTGATTTGCATATATTGAGGTGCTGATGCCACATTCTGACTTCTCTCAGCCTTCATTTTCCTCAGTGCTGCGGGGGCAGGGGAAGAATGCTTTCCTGCTAACCTGTCCCCCTGGGGTACTGTGAGTGTTCACTTATAAATAATTGAAAATGCTCTGAAAAAGATCTGCGCTAAGAAAGACTAAATAAGTCCTCAAAGGGGCTCCTGCCTGTCCATACAATTTTATTTCTTTCATACTTCGGAATAGAATGTATAAAAAGAAGGTCTCCTAACATCTCTCTCTTTCTCTTTCTCCCACACTTGCTGCTCTCCTTTTAAATAATTTCAAGAAGAGAAAGGGAACTGTTATTGCTCATAATTATCTCTTTCTGCAGCAACAATTGGACACCAGGAACTGGCTGTCCACTTTGCATTAGCTGTGTTGCCTTTGATGAAAGGCATCTCCATCAATTCCGTGAAGACGTGAAGGAGGTTGCAGAGAAAAACTAGAATAGGTAGAGAGGAAAAACCGATAGAGACAAATTGCATTCACACAGGGGCCAACAAGGCCAACCTGTAATTTAGTACTTTCTGAAACACCTGAAAAATCTACACCCTATGTTGATTTATGCATTAAAGTTCACTCACTGTGTCACTGCATTTGATTCTCTCACTTGGAGTTATAGTTGCTCTGAATTTAGAATCTTCACATTGCTACAGAGTTCTGCAGCCAGCAAGCTTTTCCACAAGCATGATCTGCCTTATTCCTTCACAATGTCATGAACGGTGGGTGGATAGACACTATTTGTCCCATTTCAGAAACAAAAATCTGAGGCTTAGGAAGATAAAAGACTTGTCCAAAGTCACATAAACAACAGGCTGTGAGGAGGGAACTGGACTGTGAACACCCTGACTCATGATCTCTGTCCTCTCTCAGTAGAGTGCTAGAGGGTTATGGTGTGGTCAGTCACCTTTAAGTGGAGAAAAAGGTGAAAACATGCATCAGTTAACCTGAGGAAGTAATGGGCCAAGACTTAGTGCTATAAGAAAACATACAAACAAACAAAAACAGTGGGAAGGAAAAAACTAACATGGTTTTCAGAGTCAAGATAAAAGGTAATTTGGCAGGAAAGATATTTTTGTTGCCATTATTAGAAGCTTAAGAAGCACCTGCAACATTTATATAGGAGTTTTGATCAGGAGACAGAGATGGAATGGAATGGTTTCTTACGTGACATTTGCTAATCTAGTTTAAGCAATCTTACTGGGGCAGAGGGGACACAATGGCCAAAGCAAACATCTTCTGAGAATAACCTATTGTTGATCATTCAGATTGTTGTCCTTCTCTAAACCTTAACCATGCATTCTAGGTGTCCTGGGTAGTTGCCCAGAAAGTCCCTTCCTATTTCATATTCTATCAAGCACTCTTTTGGCCAAGGTCTCCCCAAATTAGTCATTGTTATCTTCACTGGCTGAAGCTCAGTCAGGACACAGAGTTGTGAGGAGGTTGGACTCGATATTTCATGCAAGAAGATAGAATTGGTGCCCAGCAAATGTAAGACGACCTGGCTTTCCTCTGCTCAGTGACAGCTCTTCTAAATGATTGAGGAAGTTAAACCTCAAGAAAAATGGTACTATGAAATCTCAAAAATGAGAGCTGAAACCAGAATAGCTCAAGAGCTACAAGTGGAGAATATGAAATCCTGTATTCAATCCTCACAGTGGGCTGATATTGGGCAGTTAGATAAATTATCTGGGGCTCTGCTTTCTCATCTCATGGACAGTGAATAATACACTCACCAAAAAGTGTTGACTCAGTGAACATAAGCACATAAAGTAGTTAGTGCAATGACTAGCACAGTCTGTATCTCATATACAATAAAAATTAGTTGTTATAACAAAGGAAAAGGAATTAAGTAGTTCAATCAGAATTTTGGTACTCAAAATTCATTTTACTTTGACTTGGAGAAAGAAAAAGAAATATTTTCTAAGCCTCATACTTTTACTTTCCCTCAATGGGGTGTTGTGAAACCTCATACACTTACTTTTCCTCAATGTGGTGTCATGAAAAAACAAACAAATAGGAGCTGGAAAGATGGTGGATCACTAAGCAGCAAAATAGAGAGCCTGTCTGAGAGAAACAGCTCAGGCACTGGAATAAAACATCCTGAAGAAGACCAGGCAGAAGGAGATGGATCCTGTTGACCCAGGAAGAAACTAAAGGGAAAAGAGAAAAGAGGAGAGAGAAAAAGGGGGGGAGAAAGAAAAGAAAGTCATGGACGGAAGACTGTAGCCAGACACGCTCTCATGGAAGCCAATCCGCTGAAATCGTAAGATGAGCGGTTGCAGTGGAGTTGGGGATTGGCAAGCCTGAGGGCTTTGGTGGGAGGACACAGTTGCAGAGGAGGGCAGCGGAATGGAGAACGGTGCTCAGCTCGGAGATCTGCACCAGCTCACAGTGCGTGCAGGGAGGTCAGTCCTCCTGCAGGAATGGACAGCTGACTGGGTGACATTTTGGAGTCATGCAGGATAAACCTGGAACCAGAACTACAGTGGCTTCAGTCAGCCACTCCTAGCACAGAGCAGATTGGTGAGAATTGCTTGGACTGAGTCCTGCCCCTGTGCACGATCCATCAAGGATGAGGTCTCCCTGAAGTTATCCCTAACTGGCCCAGCCTCACGGCACACAGCAACATGGTGAAGACTCCCAGTGCTTGACGAGCTCAGAAGGGAGGAGCAAGCTTGCCCTGCCCCTTCTTGTACTTCAGTGGTCATCAGCATACTGGGGAGGGCAGCAATTCCTATCCAGCATGCCTCAGAGAAAATATAACCAATACATGAAGTGCCAGGGACCCCCACTATCCACTTGTCTGGAAGAACCAGAAACATGACAAGAAGAAGAAACAAAATGAAGTTTCCAATCCCCAACCCAAACAATACTGGCCCAGGAGAGGTAAACACAGAAGAGATCAAGGATTGCACACCTACAGTGCCTGAAAAAGCATTATCTGACATAAAGAATTATCTTTGTGACATTATAAAAGAACTAAAAACAGAAATTATAATATAAGTAAAGGAAGATATAAGAAAAACAATAAAAGAAATGTTAAGTACCTCTCAAGAAGATATAGATGGAAGAATGGAGGGGCATTGAAAAAGGAGAGAATCCTTTGATGAAGAATATTTTTAAAATCTATAATACATGAAACAGATTCAAAGAGACTACCAGGAAATTAAAAGCTGGAAAAACTGCTTAAAAGAAACTAAAGATAGACTATCAAACCTTGAACAGGTTTGCAATGTGTGATCACAAAAGGAAAGATCTCTTAAAAATAACAAGGAACCAGGAAGTAACAATACAAAGGCTAGAAGATGACAAGAGGGTCTATAATTTAAGAATAAAAAATGTGAGTGAAGAAGCAGGGCCAAACACAAATGAAATACAAAGGCTATTTACAGAAATAATTAAAATTCCCAAACATAGGAAAAGGAAATGATACTCAGATATATGAGGCATACAGAACTCCAGCCAGCTATAACCAAAATAGATCTACACCCAGACATATAATAATCAAGATCCCAGAAATTCAACACAAGAACAGGATATTAAAAGCTGTCAGAGAAAAGAAACACCTATAAAGGAAAACCCATCAGAGTCACGACAGACTTCTTGACACAACCATCAAATCAAGAAGAGCTTGGAGCAAAACATTCCAAGCCCTGAAAGAAAATAGCCTCCAGCCCAGATTGATGTACCTTGCAAAACTGTCTCTAGAAATTAATGGAGAAACAAGATGCTTCCATGACAAAGAGAAACTGGGAGAATTTGTGACCACCAATCCAACACTACAGAGAATGCTGAAGGACATTCTAGAGAGACAGAAAAAAAAAATACCAGGATTTCAGGAACAGTGGCATAGAGACCTCAATGAATGGGGCAGACAGTGGAATGAAGGGGAAAAGTAGACGACCAATGGCAGAAAAATAGCATGGCACTATTACCCTCTTTTGAAGTCCTATAATGTCTCCAATGTTTTGTTTTTATTGATTTTATTCCATACTGCTATGTTCAATTTTATTGTACCTGATGATATGGGCAATTCTCTTGAAGATAACAAGAAACATCATGGTAACCATTATAGATCACCTTGTATTGTGAATTTAAATTATGTACTATGTCTGTCCTTTTGTTTTGAATGGCTCCATTTTTTTTCTTTTCTCATTTGGTTGTATTCTTTTCAAAACAAAAATAAAATAAAAATAAAAACCAACAAATAAAAAAAGTACATAGTTCTTCCTCTGTCCAAATCATTGTTTCACAAATAAGGAACTGAGTCCAAAAGGAGCCAGGCTGTCCAGATCAGAGATCAAGTTGTTGACACAGAAGTTTCAAGTCCTATTGCCTTCCAACATGTGTTTCCAAAGCACAAGAATCTTGAAAAAAATTAAGAAAGAAGGGAAGAAATCTACCACCTTCTGACAATCAAAGAAGTTTGATGAGGCTGCCCAGGAAAACTGCTCTACATATGACGGCATCATCCAGAGCCCACCATGTACATGAATTAAGGTGGTAAAACCTTTTCCTTTTCCCCTGGAACACTCAGCCTGGCATCCAGGGAAGGAAGCAACCAGAATCCTAGTGGTTGAAATATCTGTGGTTAAAATCAAAACCTAAAGTGAATGATCGCATGGCTGATCCACGGCTAAAATCTAGATCTCCCAAATCTTCCAGTCAAGGGTGCTGCCAACCTAGAAGGCTGCTCTAGGTTTCATTCCTACAGCAACACAGTACCTGGTGTGAAGACACAAAGACCAGGAGACTTGAAATTATCATCTTTACCTTTCTGTCTGGTAACTGCCTTGAGATGACTCTGCATCCCAGAGAAGCTGGTGATGCCCATGCCATGGTGGTTCCAAAGTGAGCATGAGCACTCAGGCTCCAAATGCAAGTGCTTCCCTGGGTGAAGCACACTTTTAATGAACCATTCTGGGATGAGTGTTATCACTCAGCACTTGGCATCACTTCCACTTTGATGAAAGCAATCTCACACTGACCTAGATTCAAGAGGAGGGACTATCAATGCCACCTTTCAATGGAGGGAGCAGCAAAAGAATTCCTAAAGAAGCTCATTAGTTCCTTGGGGTTGGACCCTATTTTACACCTTTCTTCTCCCCCACTCCAGGTGTAAATCAGGAACTATGAGCTTTGATAACATTAACAATTTGATCTACGTTCTTGACTATGACTTCTTGGCAGAGTTCTGACTAAGTGACCATTTTTGTTCTATGACACTGTTTATTCTTCCTTCTCTTGCCTCCAATCTCTGCACCTACTCCACTGCAAGGGTTCATCAGGTCAGCATCAAAAATACATCTGAAATCTTTCCCGTTCTCCTCACCTCAAGGATGATGGTCTCGTCAGAACACATCGCTCTCCCCCTAAATTGCCTTTCATGTATATCTGCTGTCTGTAAAGTGAAATCTAAGTTTTAGACTTGTAGTCTACAGCGCTAGGCCCTGCTTATTCCCTGACCTCACTCATGTCATCTTGCTCACTGTGCTCCAACCTCACCAACCTCTTCTCTTCCTTCAGTGCCCAAAGCCCTTCGCCTTCTGGAACTTCACACATACTCCCTCCTATAACTATCTGCACCATGCTCATTCTCATCCTTCAGGCATCAGCTGCGTGTCTCCTCAGAAAAGCTTCTCTGAGCACCCTCTCTGCAGATGTCTTTGTTCTTTTCTTGTCGGTCACCATAATCTGTAATGTCTAATTATTTTAATCTTTCTGTTAGTTTTCTGACAAGTACATTGCCACACCACTCTCTGCACCCAGAGTGCTCTCTGCCCCACAGCCTGTGCTCCATAAGTATCTAGAAAATAATGAACCAGATGCAGCGCTGCATAGCTTCTGGGAGCAGAAAAAAATGAATCCATAATTTTATTTACTTTTAAAAAGTAAATTACAGCAGTCCCCTCCACTTGATGATCTGCCTGTTGATGCAGGCTGTGCTTTCTGAAACCAAACAAAAAGAATTAAAGAATATTAGTGACTTGGTAGGGCCCTCAGAGATCATTTAATTTCTCATTTTGTAAATGAGACAACTGGAATCCAGAGAGGCCACAAGATTTTACCCAAGACTGTATCCATTTTCTCATAATGCAATATTTCTTAGTGTTTAATTTCTTTAATTAAACAAGCAATTGTCCATTGAATAAATGAATATTACATAGAGCTCTGTCTCATAAAGATTGGAGCTTCTCCATTCCCACTTCATTCTCCAAGAAGCATCACTGTTTCTACTTTGGAGTGAAGCCTTTTTGGGCTCCTTTGTGTGTGCTTATAAATACACATATGTGTATTTACATATCTGTAGCTTCACCATAACACTTGACTACCTTTAAATTAGTTTAGAATTAGAAATAGAAAGGCTCCTTTCTTTTAAAAATACCATCAGTCACAGTGGTTTTAAGGAACAGGAGCATAGGCTGTGCTACCCACTGACAGAGGTAAGAAAGTCAGTGGGCCACTTGGCCAGTTGAAAAGCTTTGGTGGCACGGACTAGCCAGCATTCAAGAGAGTGAATGGACTTTGACATCTTCAGTTACACAGGACGTGATGATTTAGGTGGCAAATGAAATCCTAACTGGTCCTGATGAAAAAGTACTGTCTGATTTTTGGGAAATGATGAGATAGCTAACTAACTTCTTATCCCTATTCTTATTGAAGGTCGAAACTTGCAAGGGGGAAATTTTCTAAAGGAAAGTGGTGGAAAAGCATCATAAATGGGAAAGAAAGAAGATTTCAACAATTAATAATCAGGGGGCTGGAGTCTGATAGCAAAGGTTCAAATTGAGGAGATTACCAAGCTTCAGTTTTCTCATCTTCAACATAGAAAGAAAAGGAGTACTAATGGCATGGTACTCAGTCCAAATGCACTGCTGAATAATACGAGCAATTTTTAAAGTAAACAGATGGTAATGACTGTGCTGAATGCCTTCTCTGTTGTATTTTATTGATCATATGGAACAAATCTAAATCAGTCATAAGTCATAATGATGCAAGATTTTTTTTAAAAAATTGTTGATTATGCCAATGTCAAGAGAGTTCCAAGGCCAGGAAGTGGTATAGGAGGTCTCTCAGTCTTGTATTCCATAGCAAGACTGTTTGGAGAAACCCCATTCCTGACCCCTCCCTGCTTCTCTATCCCTGACCCCTCAGCTGCTCTATCAATGAATAATAATACTTGACCTAAAATCAAGAAGTATATGGGATGCTACGGTCTGTTGAGAACAATAGAGGACAGGTTTTACAAAATATGGACTGTACATGTGGAAGAACAACAAACGGCTTAATGGCAAAAACTTCCGGTGTGAATAGAGTAGTCCAGGCTCTGTCACTAATATACCAAATGAATCGATAAGTCATTTTCATACAATCTAAGTTCTCCTATCTGTGATCAATGGATATCATGAATTCTAAGTCACAGTTTTCACTTTTAGCCTCTCGGATATGGATGGTGGGAAAGTCCAACCCACATTTAACTTGTTTACTAGGCACAGTGAACATAGAATCCATAGTAGTTTTAGAAACTCAGTATTATTATTAAAATAAGGAGAAAAGGTGAACTTTTAACATAAAATATTCTACTTATAATATTAATTATCTATATAACAGTACAGTCATAAAATTTAATTTTAACATTTTGTATGGAAGGGGAACCCAAAAGAATTATAACACAACTATGCTTCACTCTTTCTTCAGCCCAAGGTTATGACCCAGCAGACCTCTTTTAGGATGATAGAACTTATACTATATGACCTGAGAACAATTTTACTCTCTTAAGGATTATTAAAAACTTTTTAAGAGCCCCCAGCATGTTGAATATAGACAAATATTCTGTGGTGTAAGTAATGCGTCTCCTTCCAATGTCAGTATCCTATGCTTCCCAACAGTTGTTCAATGCATGCCTTTTAAACATTCAAACACAGTTCCAAATGTTTCTCCAACTAAATATTCCTTCTGCAATAGGAGAAAATGACAGAGAACCCAAGGAGAAGGTGAATTATTCTGATAGAAAGATCCCTGAACTACACATGTATATAAAGTGTGATAGAATTATACATCCTTTCAACTCTGAAACTAATAGACAAGAAAGATAGAAAGAAAATGAGCTATACAAAGTATCAAAAATTATTGGTTACTTTCTTACAATAGTATTTTTTACATTTTCAAAAAGAGCAAGCTCTTTTTCATTTCTAGATTACTTATTTTAAAAAATTATAGAATATAAGATGCCCACCAAAACTTAATTTCTCTTCTTAAACATATACCTATACTATATTTCCCAACATCCCTTGAATGTGGTCAAGATTTGGCCATGTGAGTGACTTTAAGCAATGAGAGAAGAAATATGTATCATTTCTAGGCCTGCCCCATTTATTAAAAAAAAAAAAAGAAAAGAAACTACCTGACATCTGCAAATTAAAGAATTGGTTTGTTTAGGCTCATGGTTTTAGAGGGTTCAGTCCATAGTTACCAGGCTCCAGGGCAAAAGCAGCATGGTAAAAGAGTTTGACAGAGGAAAGCTACTCAACCAATGACATCCAGAAATAAAAAAAGAAGGAAGAAGCTGCAGACAAGAATACAACTCTCCTGGTCATGCCCTAGTGACCATCCTCCTCTGACCAGGAGCCACTTCCTAACAGCACATTCAGCTGTGAATTCATCAATGGATTAATCCACTGATAAGTATAGAACCTCCATGACCCAGTCACCTTCCAAAACCAACACCTCTGAACACAGGAAACTTTGAGCAGGACACTTTAGATCTAAACTATGATATACTCCATGCTTCTCCCCTACCCCCTTGAGAAAGAGTCTCCCTACCTTGCCTATATTGCCTCAAACACATGATCTCCTGTGATCCTCTCACCTCAGCCCCTTGAGTAGCTGGGACTACAGGCATGTGCCACCATGCCCTGAAGTCTGCAGTGCTGAGGTAAGAGGATTGCAACTTTGAGTCCAACCTGGGGAATTTATCAATTTAATGAGACCCTGTATCAAAATAAAAAATAAAGGAAAGACTACAGATTTGGCTCAGTGCAAATGTTCTAGGTTCAGCCCATCATATCAGAAAAAAGAAAACTAGAAATCAAGAGCAAGAAAAATAATGGAAAAACACAAATACAGAAAACTGAACCTGCTGCTAAATAACAAATGGATGATTAAAGAAATTAAAAAGAAAAATCAAAAACTCTATAAACAAAGGAAAAATAAAATACACCAAAATCTGTGCACTACAGCAAAAGCATAAAAATATTAAAGGAGAAATTTATAGCAATAATTTCATGTAACAACAAAATGAAAAACAAAGAATTTCTTGAAGGAAGGCTTCAAGTAAACAACCTAACAATATACCTCAAGGACTTAGAAAAACAAGAACAAATCAAAGTCAAAGTTAGTAGAAGAAAAAAATTACTAAAAGCAGAAATAAATATAATTGAAACTTTACAAAAATAGAAAATATAAAAGGTCAATTAAAAAAGAGTTGGCTTTTGAAAAAAACTAATGACAAACATTTAGCCAGACCATCCAAGTAAAAGACAAGGAAAATCCAAATAAATAAAATCAAAGATTAAGAAGAAGACATTACATCTAACTACCACAGAAATACAAGCAATCATAAGAAATTACTATGAACAATTATATGCTAAAAAAATCAATAACACAGGAAAATTGGATATATTCCTAAATGCATAAAATCTATCAAAATGAATCATGAAGAAGTAGAAAATATAATAAAAGCAATAAAGAAGAATGAGTTAGAAGCAGTAATTAAAATCTCCCATCTAAAAAGAAGTCCAGAAGTTTATGGCTTTACTGCTGAATTCTATAAAACATTTAAGGAAAAAGTAACTTCTCAAACTATTCCAAAAATCTTGAAAAATAAAAAATTCTCCCAAACTTTTTATGAAGCTGGTGTTACCCTTGTACCAAACGAACAACACGGTAGTAAAATGGAAATTGCAGACAAATAGCATCTATGTTTGAACATAGATGTAACAAACAAGTAGCAAACCAAATGCAAAAGTAGACCAAAGACATCATATATCATAATCAAATGGGATTCATCCAGGGATGAAAAGATGATTTAACATTTATAAGTCAGTAAGTGCAACACATCACATCACATCACACCACATCACATCAACAGAAAAAAATCAGTTATTCATCTCAACAAATACAAGAAAAAAATCTCTTAAGACTTGCATCTTTTCATAACAAGAAACTCTCAAACTATATAGAGAAAGGAAACTATCTCATAACATTCAATGCTATACAAAAAAAATCTATACCCTATATACCTGGATCACACCAAGTGGGAAGACCTGAAGGTATTTCCTATAAGATCAAGAACAAAACAATGATATCCACTACTAGCACTTATTTAACAGATTACAGAAAGTGTCAATAACAGCAGTTAGGCAAGAGAAATACATAAAAGGTATTCAGATTGAAAAGGGGGAAGCAAAATTATTCATTTGCAGATACGATTTTATACATAAGAAAGCATAAAACTGTTAGAGCTGGTAAATGATTTCAGTAAGGTTTCAGGACACAGAAGCAATAACATTTTTTAATTAATTAAGTTTGTTGGTACATTCTACATATACATAATGATCACATTCACCATAGGGAATTACATGTCATATCTTGATTCTTTTTCTTCCCATTCCTCTCCTCTTCCCTTCAACCTCTACTCCTCTCCTTTTTTACAAAAGCTTCCTTCCTTTCCCCTACCCCATCCCTAGTTCACCTCCACATTTGAACATTTTCTTCCCATTTTACACTAGTATAGGTCTTCATCTTTATTTACACTTTCAGTTTCTCACATCAAAGAAACAACGCGATATTTACATGTGTGTCTGATTTATTTCATTTAAAATTATGTTCTCAAGGTGCATTCATTTACCTAAAAATTTCTCAAGTTTACCTTTCTTTATGACTGAGTATTACTAAAACTAGACCCATGTCTCTCACTATCCACTAAACGAAAATCAAAATGGATCAAAGATTTAAATATTAAAACAGAAACACTAAATCTACTGGAAGAGAGCATAGGCAGAACTTCTGAAGACGTAAGTGTAGGCAAAGACTTTATAAACAAAACCCCAACTGGACATGAAATATTATAAAGCAACAACAACTTGGATTCCATCTTATTAAAAAGCTTTCACACAGCAAAAGAAATGACCAACAGAGTTAAGATACAACCCACAGAATGAGGAAAAATTTTGGCCACCTATTCCTCAGAGAAAGGAGCAATATGTAGAATACATAAAGAATTCAAAAAAAAAAATATCAGAATCCCTCCCCCAAATTTAAAGACTCAGTCCAAAAATAGGCAGTGAAGTGAATACACACTTCTCAGGTGAAGAGGTTCAAATGGCAAATAACTATATGCAAAAATGTTCAAAACTACTGGTCATTCAAGAAACACAAATTAACACAACACTGAGATTCAATCTTGTTCAGAAAGAATCGTGATTGTCTAAAAATCAACTAATAACAAATATTGACAGGCTGGGGAAAAAGAACAGTTGTCCACTGTTGGTGGGTATGTACACTGATGTAACCACTATGGAAATCAGTGTGGATATTTCTCAAAAATAAATAAAAAAATAAAATAAAATAAAATAAAATAAAATAAAACTAGAGGTTCCACTTGATCCAGCCATTCCCTTTCTTAGTACCTTCCCCAAAGAATTATTAGCATCATACCACAGCAACACATGAACACCTATCTTTATAGCAGTACAGTCTATAATGACTAAATCTTCAAAGCAATTCAAATGTCCATCAAATGATGAATGGATAAAGAAGATGTGGTTTTATAATATAACAGCATTTTTATACACTGATAATACTCTTGCTGAAAAAGAAATCCAAAAAGGCAATCCTATCCACAGTAACCACATAAAACAAATACTTAGGAATAAATTTAACTGAGTAAGTGAGACATCTCTATAGGGAAAATTATAAAACACTGATGCCAAAAATTATAGAAGACACCAAAAGTGGAATACTATCCTATTTTTACAAATCAGAAGAATTAATTTGTTAAAATTAACCACACAAATCAAAGCAATCTATAATTTAGTGCAATCCCCAACAAAATACCCATGAAATTCTTTTTTGTTTGCTTTTTTTTGATTCTAGGTATTGAATCCAAGACTTTGTGCAAGCTGGGTAAGTGCTCTACCACTGAGCTACATCCTCAACCCCTTGAAATTTTTCTTAGAGAAAAACAATACAAAAATTCACATAGAAGCACTAATATCCAAAATAGCCAAAGCAGTCCTGGGGGAAGGAAAAAAAATATATATATATATATACAAAATTACAGTCATCACAATATCTGGCCTCAAATATATCACAGAGTTCTAGTAACTAAAACATCATGGAACTGGCATAAAAACTGAAGCATAGAAAAATGTGATGGAATAGAGAACACATAATTAATCTACATACAAACAACCAACTAATTTTTGACAAAAGCACCAAAGTGCATACATCAAAAAAAGGATAGTTTCTTCAATAAATGATGCTGGTAAACTGGACCCTATCTCACATCATATATAAAAATTAACCCCAAATAGATCAAAGACAAGACCTAAATATGAGACCCAAAACTATGAAATTAGTACAAGGAAATGTATGGACCTCTTCAAAAAACTGTGTAAGCAATGATTTTTGTGTGTGTGGGAAGAGGGAAGATCCCAAAGGCACAAGCAATAAAAGTGAAAATAGACAAATTGTACTGCATCAAACTAAAAAACAGCTATGCAACAAAAGAAAAAAATTAACAGTTAAGAAATAACTTACAGAATGAAAGAAGATCTATGGAAATCTTTTCATAAAACAAGTGGATAATATCTGAAATACATGAAGAATTCAAGAAGTTTAACACCAAATATACAAATAATTCAGTTATCAAATGAACTAAACATTAGAATAGCTATTTCTCAAAAGTGACATATAAATGGCCAATAAGTATATGCAAAATATTCATTATCACCAGGGAAATTCAAATCCAAATCATAATGAGGTATCACCTTATCCCAATTAGAATGACGACAATCAAAAGGACAAAAAAAATGCTGCTGAGGATTTTGAGAAACATTAACTTTTATACATTGTTGAAAGGAACATACGTTACTAGAGCCATTATGAAAATTCTTTAAAAAGTAGAAATAAAAGTGTCATATTATCCAACAGTCCCACTTCTGTGTATGTATCCAAAATGAATGAAATCATTACATCAAAGAGGCACCTTCTCTTTCATGTTTCTCGCAACACTATTCACCATAACCCATATGAAATCAGCCTAAATGTCCATTAATGGATGAATGGATAAGGAAATGTGTCATATATCTATACCATGGAATAGCATTCAGCTGTAAAAGAATGAAATCCTTTCGTTTGTAGCAAAATGGATAGAACTGGGGACCATTATTTCAAGTGAAATAAGCCAGACACAGAAAACAAATACATGTGTTCACTCATCTGTGGAACAAAAAGACCCATCCCATAGAAGGACAGAGTGAATTAGTAGTCACTTGAGGCTAGAAAGGGAAGAATGAAAGAGATATGGAAATGAGTTTGATAAGGGGCACTGAAATGCAGTAAGGTAGAAGGAATTAGTTCTTATTTTATGCAAGACATTAAGGTAAATGGTAGTTACAATTTGTGATATACTCAAAATAATTAGAAAAACATATATTAAAATTCTAAGCACAGAGAAAGATTTAATATTTGAGGAGACGAGTATGCTTATTACTCTGACTTGATCATTACATATTGCATACATTTACGGCATTATCGTATGATGCTACACAAAGAATATTATGTCTCAATAAAAAGATAGAATATATATATATGACAATGCATTTAAATAATGAGTCAGCTTATCCACCAAAATATAAGATAAATAGAACTTAAACTTAGATATAGCCTCTGAGTATGTGTCTAAATCCCATTCTTTCTTTTATATGATACTTCAATAAGCTTCTTATTTATGTTTTATGCAAATTGTTCCTAAAGAGAAGGAAAAGAACAAAAACTCCCCCATTTAGGCCATAAGCAATATTTGTGTTTGCTGATTCACAATACCACTGTATCCCTCTTACAGAATATTTCAGTGTTACTATAAAATTCAGTTGTTTTGTGTGTATTTTATCCTCATGATGAATGGTGATCTAGGGAAGTCAATCGTTATTTGCCTCACTCCCACTCTGGCTAAAGAAGACCTGTTCTGCCCTAACTTCTGCCATCCAAGAAGCTGCACCTGACCCAATTGCAGACAATGCTAGCTGTTAACAACCTGGGGTCTGGTATCATGAGAGGACCTCAGCAACTCATGTCTGTCCCTCAGGAATAAGGAGTATAGAAGGTGAGAGAAGATGGTGAGGGGAGACATAAAAGTAGAATTAGGGTCATGACAAGCCCAAGCCACATGCTAGCTGAACGTGTGGCAAAACTAGAAAAGCACAGAGGGTAATAAAGGGCTGTGCCTGGTAGAAACAGCAGATGGAAACACTTGCACACTCTGATGCAGACACACATTGTTAAGGCTTGTGTCAAGACACATACCTCCAAAGCCTCATGTGTTCATAGGTGGAGCTTTTGGTAGATGGCTGGATCACAGGTGTGTCGTACTTGGATTAAGAGTGTGTGGTTCTGAATTAGCCCACTGATTGGTTTAACATAGTTCTGGGTGTGTGTGATGGGAAGTCCCAAACCTAAGTATAGGGGGCACCATGGAACAGGCTTCCAGCCTGGATAGGATAAAAGAGAAAAGAAGCAGCAGTGGTGACTTCTACAGCTGCTGCTGCTGCTTCCTGATTCCTGACTGCCACACTATGAACGGTCTCCTCTGCCATGCCTCTCCACCATGCTACCCTCTCTTGAAACCAGCCAAATTTGGACTGAAACCTCTACAAACTGTGACCTATAGTTAACCTTTCCTCCTTTAACTTGTGAGCATCAGGTATTTTGTCCCACCAATGAGAAAAATTTCTGCTTTCTAAGGTCGGCAGCAGTGAAATTCCAAAAGAGCACACAGCATGGTGGATAAGCTTTGAATCCACCAGTTCCTCCACCATGCAACTCTTGAAGCCAGGAAAATCTTTTCTTCTGAGTCCCTGTTTCCTGAACAGTAAAACTGACAAAATACTAGACTACACAAAGTAGTTGGCAATGAGAAGAAATAACAAATACAAATGTCTGGTGTACAGTAGATACTTAACAAATACCAGTGACTTTGACTGTGCTGGGTCATGTCTGACGAGGGGAGTCCATGGGGAAAGCTGTCTGGAGGATGCACTGTGGGTAAGAGACAAACAGCAGGGAGATGAGGTTTAAACAATCTCTAGAGCAGAAATTCTAAACATCATTTAGCTTAATCATTTCATTTTACAAATAAAGTAAGACTTGAAGAGGTAGTATCACTTGTTACACGCAGTTATTCGGGTCCTGGTTCAGTCCTTTCTCTTTCACTTTGTCTTCTTGACATTTTCTATACCTTAGCTAATAACTTAGTTTCAAAACAACAAACTCTACAAGCATCAGAATTTCACTGACATCATGCTTAGAATTTAAGCCAAACTAGAAGAGAAGCCATTGTGATCAAATTAGAAGGACTAAGCATTACAAGCCATCTTTGCCCCAACAAAGCCAATGTTTTCGAACCATAAAGCCCTTGATTCATTGATATCTGAACTTGATTCTCACAGAGGGCATGGCTGAGAACTGCCCTGGACCTGAAACAGCTCATCCCTGTTTGATGCTAATTGCATGTGAATGCTTGAATTAAAAAGACATCATTAAAAGTACATTAAGTTTAATTATGCCAGCAGCATCAGGCAGGGAGAGGTGCAGCTTAATGCAGAATGCATAATTAGATAAGACCTAATCCATTAGATTCTTATTTGTTAAGAAAATGTCTCTCATCCATAAATGTCAACAGAAGTAGCAGCAAGGAGCCCATTCCCAGGTGAGGGCCCATTTCTACCATCCATGAGACCCCCAAGGACGCACTGACACAATATTCTTACACAACGACGCCACCAACTGGTACAAGTGAGCATCAATGAGAATAGACTTCAGGGCTCCCGGGGGAGGGATCCAGCTTCCTTCCATCCCTCGGATAGTGTGACAGTTTTAGGTTGTGTTACCACCTCAGCCACCTCCTCGCTGTGTGACATTTGGGCAAGTTCTATAATCACCTCTATATGCCTTGGTTTCTTCATCTATAAAGTTAATTATTTTAATTACTGTAACTGCTTCATAGGATTGATGTGACAGTTAAGTGAGAAAATCCATGTAAAGTACTCAGGGCAATGTCTCGAATACACTATGCACTCGGCAGTGGCAGCTGCTGCTACATCATTACCATCAATATTATTCTTACCTCTTCTCCACCACCATAGAAGCACATTATTTCCCTTCCTCTATAGAATATGATGACCACACCTAAATTTGTTTGTTTCTTTGCTTCATTTGGCTGGAAGGATGTCCACGACTCTTGGATCCTAATAGGGTCTCCGACTATGCATCTGATGTTTTAGGATCATGGACCCCTTTGAAAAACTGATTAAAGAATATAAACCCCTATTCCAGGAAGGAAAAATGTACATATACACACACAAGTTGGGCATTCAATTTCAATACAGTTGTGTGACCTTGAAATTTTGGGCTTACTTAGTCTTAGAGTGAATCCCTTAGTCATTGCAGGTAGTGGTTTGTTTTTTTTCCTAAGGCATAGCTCTTCTAAAACTTCAGTTGGCAGTGAGATGTTTACCAAAGCCCTACAACTTGAATTCCAAATTGTTTCTTCTGAAAGAGGTGGACAGTTGTTTGTATTTCTGTTCAGCTCTTTTAGACTTTGGTTGTTGTTTTCCTTAAACTCCCTTTTCTAACCCATTAGGCCAATGGAGATTTTTTACTCTAACTTTACTCACAAAGCAGTTTTTCATTTGAGTCAGAGAGTGTGTTTCAGAGAATATGCAAGATCTAAAAATTGCAGTGGTCTCATCTTTCCATGCTTAAATCCCCTTCAGTTTCTGTTTGATTTTTCTCACTCTCTGGATGTCTTCCACAGTTGTTCAAAGATAGTTTCTGAGTTTATAATGATGTACATGATTATGAAGGCTGGCAAAACCCAAGATCCATGGGGCATCAGCGTACTGGAGATCCAAAAGAGATAATTATTTCATTGCAGTCTAAATCCAAAGATTTGAGAAGCAGGAGACATGGCAGCAATTCCAGTCTAAGGACCAGCACTCTCAGAAGAACCAACATTGCAATTCCAGGGCAAAAATCAAAGAAAGCCTTATGTTCATTACAAATAGGAAGAATTCTCTTTTGCTCAGAGAAGAATCACCCTGTTTGTTTTATCCTAGGCCTGCAACTGATTGAACAGGGCCCAATTATATTAGGGAGGGAAATCTTCTTTACTGAATATACTGATTTAATGCTACTCTCATCCAAAAACACTCTAACAGAAACACCCAGATTAATGTTCAACTATATGTGTGGTCACACTAGGCCCAGACTGATACATAAAACTAACCATCGCAGACTCCAAAAATGTATAGCTGATAAGGAGCTATTTTAAAATAACTAATAAATGTTAAATGCTTTTTTTAAATCTACAGAATAAGATAAAGACTGAAGAATTCAACAAGTCCAGGAGAAATCTGTGAACTCTAAAATGAAACAGGTGCAGAAAAATATTGGATAAAGTCCAACACTCATTCATGATAAGAACCCTACAGAAGATCGGAATAGATGGCCTCTAACTCAAACTGATAAAAGCCATCTGTGACAAACCAACAGCCAGTATCATATTAAATGAAAAATTAAAAGATTTCACTCTAAAATCAGGTACAAGACAAGGCTGTCCACTATCACTACTCCTATTCAATATAGTGCTGGAAATATTAGCCATAGCAATTAGACAAGAAATAAAAATAAAACAAAGATAAGAAAGGAAGAAATTAAATTATCATTATTTGAAGATGACATGATACACTACATAGAAGACCCCCAAAACTCCATTGAAAGACTTCTAGATGTAATAACCAAACTCAGCAATGTAGCTGGATATAAAGCCAGCACTCAAAAATCCATAGCATTCCTGTACACAAACAACAAACTCACTGAGGGAAAAATAAGAGAAGCCACACCCTTCACATTAGCATCCAAAAAATGAAATATTTAGGAACACATCTAACAAAGGAAGTAAAAGATCTATTCAGTGAAAATTACAGTACTCTGAAAAAACAAATTGAAGAAGATCTCAGAAAATGAAACAACATTCCATTCATGGATAAGGGGGAAACAAACGTTGTGAAAATGGCCATTCTCCCAAAACTGTTATACAGATTTAATGCAATCCCAATCAAAATTCAAAATACCATTAACATACCTCACAGATCTAGAGAAACCATTTCTAAAATTCATCTGGAACTAGAAGAGACCTAGAATAGCAAAGGCAATTCTGGGCAACAAAGACAAGGCAGGCGGCATCACAATCTCTGATTTGAAGTTATACTACAAAGCTACTGTGATAAAAACAGCATGGTACTGGAATAAAAACAGACCTGAAGATCAATGGAATAGATTAGAACATACAACCACAACTACAAACAAGCTCAGCCACCATGTGTTTGACAAAGAGACCAAACACGCTCACTAGAAGGACAGCCTTTTTAATAAGTGGTGCTGGAAAAACTGGCTTTCCATATGCTGAAAACTAAAACTAGACCCATGCCTATCACCATGTACTAAACTAAAGTCAAAATAGATCAAAGATCTAAATATTAAAACAGAAACACCAAATATGCTGGAAGAAAAACTAGGTAGAAATCCTGATGACATAGAAGTCAGCAGAGAATTCATGAACAAAAATCAAACTGCATAGGAAATACTTCCTAGAATGAATAACTGGGATCTTGTCTTATTAAAAAGTTTCTTCATGTTTAAAAAAAAATCTCGAGGAGAAGAGACAAGATGGCGGACTGGTAGGTAGCAGGAGAGAGACCCTCTCTGAGAGAGACAGCTCAAATGCCAAAATAAAACACCCTGGAGAGACCCGAACAGAGAGAGATAGACTCTCACAACCCAGAAAGAAACTGAAGTGCAAAAACCCGCTCAAATAAGAGGTCCTGGGGCTACTATTAGTGAAGATAAGATCAGCGAGCACGGCACCCTCCTCGAGACGTCTGAATTCCACCCGACCTGAACAAGCGATCCGTGCCGAAGCGACTGGCTTGAGCCACTGGAGCTCAGAGCTGAACAGCCTGTCGTGTAGCTCACCGGGACCGGCACTGCACATGACCCACCCAGAGGCACCGTGAATTCCCACCGCAGCCGCGCTGAAGTCAGAGGTTGGGCAGTCCAGCAGTTCTCGGGGACATGGTGAGTGATGGGAATAAGACCCTCCCACGGGAAAGGGGAAACCAATTGGATGACATGTTGGATTTGGGCAGGACAGCCCTAACTCCATAAGGAAGTGGATTCAGCTGGTTACTCCCCTCGCCGAGTGGATTGGTGGAATCTGCTTGGACTAGGCCACACCCCTGGTGGGGA
>PVJX010000540.1:0-240721 GCA_004027295.1 Dolichotis patagonum | reverse complement strand
CTTCTGTAGAGCAGTGAAGTACCAAATGAAAAACTAGTATGGACTACTATGAAGAAGATTGGCTAGTTATTTATTGCAAGCATTATCAGTGTTCAATACCAACTTGGAATGTTTCTCCTCCACTGACACCCAGGCGGGTCATTTCGAAATACCACTTACTATCTTCATCAAAGGATGTGAATTGGGGTTGAAAAAAAAAATATAAGTAAAATAATGTGGGTAACTATCCCTGGAGGCCAACTAATAAAATGATCCCTTAAACTAAGACAAAGCTCAATAAAAACAGTAAAGAACATGTTATGATTCAAAAGCATAAAACCCTTCACATGTACAGATGAACAGCAGACAAGGACTGGCAGATTTTCAGTGAAACAAAATCTATAACATCATACAAAGTGAAGATCCATCATACTGGTGTCCTGACCAGATCTAATCAAAGTTTACTTTCATGCTCTGGATTTACATTTAAAAGTGAGAAAAGTTATTTAAAGGATGTAAAAGAGCTCTTGTAAAAACAGGCAGAAGAATTTAAGCACCGTAATTCTCTACAAATGTGTGAGTCTTTGAAAATAATCCACGAGCCTGGATTTGTTGCTCATCTCAAAAGTGGAATACACACAAGGTTGTGGGTTCAACAACACAGAAAGCCTAGTTGCATTGACAAGATAGAAAGAATTGACTGATGAATGGTATTAATATGTATTTCTCATTGTTTTCAGCAAGAAGTATACATTTACTACTATAAATGTAGTAGATCTATAAATTTAGTTCCCTGGAGACATTACACGAAAAAAAAAAATCCAAGATCTAAATTTGGTGAGCACTGCATGTGCACCATTTCTTTTGGAGAGTTACTATGTATAATATCTTATTTAAAGCCTCAGAAAGTCTTGCAAGAAAAAACTTAATTGTAACAGAATTTCTCAAGCTTGACTTAAACTTGGATTCAAAACTCTAAAATCTTAATAATTTTCTGGCTTTTTGGCACAACCTTGGGATTCCCAATCTAGCCCAATCTCCTCTCATAAATTTGAAGAAACAGACTCAGCTACATGATCCACTTTAAATCTCAGTCGAGTTGCATAGTGGCAGAAATTGGCCTTACACCAAACCACTGCGCTTCTTTTATTCCATTGTACAAATGAAATAGTTTAAAATTAAGAAATAGAATGCTTTCCATTCTTTGGGAATAATTTTTCCATATTAGCTCCATCTGAAAAATATAAGCTGTATTCCTTAATCTTTTGACCTCAGTTAAGCCTGTAAAAGTAATAGACAACTACAAAAGTACTAGACATAGACAGAATATCATTGTGTAATAAATTAGACATATAGGTGGTGAAATGATGTTCGGCCCCTGTTACACTTAAATGATTTATTGTATAGATTTCTCTCTTTGTTTTAAACCATTCCACATATTCAACACTACTTTTTGTCAAAGAAATATACCCCTATTTTGACCAGTGGTTGTTTTTGCCTGTTCAGCATTACTGTCTATCTTCCTTAGGTTAATAAACAAACCAACAAGAAAAACTTCACTCTTCTTTCATTATTCCACACTGTCTCAGGGCTGTCAGTCAGGGTATATTCCAAAGGAAATGCATGTATGTCAATCAAATCCCATATACTAGGAACTTGGATCCTGAGTAGAATGTCACGAGGGATGGAGAAATACCAGATTTAGGAAAATGAAATGGTTGTGTCTTGATGAACAGTACCCAGCAGTCTTGGCTCCTGTTCATCCTGAGATCTTGCGTGAAAAGAAGGAAAAAGTTCCTCATCTGGAATTGATAAATATTGCTTACAAGGAGAGAACCTTGATGGATATAGCACTCATTTATGGCATACTTGGCCAATGGATGGAACATTATCAAATGTGTATAGTTATTATAAGGCCCACGTATTTAGCAATTAATTATTCCATAGAATACTCAGAAATGAAAATGATATTAAAGTGATTTAGATATGATAGGTAAAAACATGGCTCCCAAAATACCAAGAATACATAGATATTTTGCTTACTATATGTACCAACAAGGCTTGCAACAGTTTTACAAATATGGGCTGGATGATAACTGCTGATTAACCTGCTTCTAATGATGGTAGAAAGAATTATCCTATCATGTGTCTCCACTGTATAATTTTATCAGTAAATGACAAACTGTGCTTTTCAGCAGTGCCTTCAACTGAAGTGGAATGTACAGTAAAATATGGATTTCCTCAAATGAATTGCCAAAACCATTAATCTTTATCTAAGGACCCATAATAACAGTTTGTTCTCAGTAGCAGGTGGGGGAGGGAGAGAAAATGTCTTCCAGAAAGCACTTTGGCAGTCAATCTGGTTGATAATAAAACTTGATGAAACATCTGTGATTAATATTAATTCTAATTCTATCTTTAATGGATAATTGTGAAAAAGATAATTTATCCCGTTTCATTTAGACTACAGCTGAGCTCTTCAATTTAGGAAAAGAACATTTTTCCATGTTTCTCAGGTACGAGGCTCTATAGGGATAAAACAGGTGCACAGAACCTGCGGATGGTAATACCTTTCCTAGCTAGACCCTGAAAACATTCTGTGCACATTTGACAGACCACTGCAGCCTTGGATGTGACTCAAAAAAATGGTTCTCAAAGTGGTCATTCTGCTATCTCTATGCACTCACCACTGTGGAAAAATAAATGAACCCAGTGAACTGAATTAATAACTTTTGAACTGAATTAATATATATTGGTCAGATGTGATTCTGCAAAAATTATGAGAAAAATGCTTTTGTGAGTAAATGACAGTGAGCTATTTCTGACCAGCAGTGTATTTCAAACTAGTTGATGATAGGAACTATTTTTGATACATGCAAATGTATAATTTAAAGTTCCCATAAAAATTTTTCATGGAAGCTACCATTAATTTTGACAGAATTAGGAAAGTAACAAATTGCCTTTCAAATATCAATATTAAGAATACCATTTATTAAACTAGTCCTTCATTTATACATTTACATGTAGATAACTTGAAATGTCTGTGCAACTTGATACATCTAATGAACGGTGGGCTCAAGACTCAGATGTCATTCCCATTTCACATCTTTTCCTAAAGTTAAAACTACTGTCTAAAAAGATACCTATGATATAATAGACTTATTTTCTAGGATCAGGCCATGTTACGTAATTTTTAAACAACTGCTGTCTGACCTAGTATGTAAGTGGTAAGTAGTGATTTAATACGTATTACTCTTGACCTTTAATCATAACTGAATCATTGTTCCATTTAGACATACTCCTTTTTCATTAGGTTCTCACTGACATAAGGGAGAAGAAAACAAACTGACATGCACAAAAAGTCGCAGACAATAGGCACCAACTTTTTCAATGTGCTTCTAACACCTCAGATTACATAACCAGAGTATGATGGGGCTGTTCTCTCAGGGTCCTTTACTTCCCCCTAGGTACACATTTTCTTTCTCGACTGTTAGTCCAAAATGAATATTTATTATAACTTGATATTTTGCCTGTTTTCTATTTTCATGTGGCTTTCTGATTCTTATCCTTCCTTATGAAGCTTATCAGTTTGTAAAAAAAATTCACTTTACAATAAAATATCTTAAAATTGTGCAAGTAATATAAAACCCCAAAGGGTTACATGTATGGTTCTTGTTTGCAGCAGTTAAATGAAACTGTACAGATGAACCAAGTGAGACAGTTTGCTTGGTGAGGCAGGATTTGTTAGGATCACCATGAATAAGATGATTTTCCAAATCTTAGTCTTTATCTTAGACTAAGACTCTTTGTAACCAAAGTTCCCTGGACCATACAAATATTCTCATAATAAATTTTGCCTCTGTCAAGACAAAAGCTGTTGCTGAAATGCAATTTCAGTTTGCTTAGATGCTCTATTACACACTTTTTCCCTCATATCTTAAATTCAGATCCATCCACTTTAAGTCACTTAAAAAAATTTTTTTTAAATCGGTACTGGGAATCGAACTCATGACCGTGTGCTTGCAAGGCAGGTGCTTACGCTGCTGAGTTAAATCCCTAGCTCCATTTAATTTAAGTCCCATTTTTAAAAGTTTTTTTTTGATCCACCCACTTTAAATCACTCTCGTTATGATTTATATCTAGATGTCCTCCTTGAAGCCTTGCGCGCTCACAGGTGGGGATTTGGGGAGTGACTGGATCATGGGTGTGTGATACTGTATTAGTCCACCCATTGTTTAGCATGGGTCTACGTGTGTCTGAATGGATTTACCAAGGACTGAAGTCCTAACCTGGGTGTAGGTAGCATCAACCAATAGGTTTGTTGCCTGAATTAATTAAAAAGGGAAAACAGAGGGAAGGCGCTGCTTCTTTCCTGCAATGTCCTGAACTGTTTCTGCTCTGCCATGTCTCTATGCCATGTTGCTCTGCCTTGCAGCCGAATGACTATAGAATGAAACCTCCACTAAATGTGAGCCAAAATAAACCTCTTCTTCTTTAACTCGTGGGTACTGGGCATTTTATCGCAGCAGCAAGAAAGGAACTAAGACAGTTCCCAAGGTGCAGTATAATCACCTACAGGAAAACAGCTGGAAAGCTTGTTTAAAATGGATTCTTATTCTGCTATCTCACAAAATTAAGTGAATCAAGTCTTCTGGAAGTAGGGTCCAAGAATCTAGAATTTTATACCTCTGTCCTCACAGATGGATCATTAAGGCTTAAGTCCCAAGACCTGAATACTACATTTCTCCTCAAGTCAGTACTTCACTTCTTTAATCTCTTCCTCCTGAAGCAATCTTCCATCTCCTTTATAAGCAGTGCTAATCTTTCAACATACTTCATCTCCTAGTTTGCCATTATTTTCATGGATATATGATTCCCACACTGGCTTGTGACTTTCCGAAGGGCAATGATGACAAGTACTTTCCATTGTCACTCTACAGTCTCTACTACATACTAGATTGGCCAACCAGGGAGACACAACTCAGTAAGCACTGATGCACTGTCTTATTAATAAGAATGTAATATGCAATACTGAAGTGCGTCTTTCTATAACCACAGTCAATTTGCTGCAAATATAATGATGCATAAGTACAGACAGCCCCAAGTACAGCTCGATAAATGGATTTATACAGCATTTTGAATATAAATATGTTAGGAAATAGCTTTACTAAATCTTTTAAAATGGACTTTAATAATAAACACATCATTCTAAAAGGTCAGAAATTTTGCCATTTGACTAAACTAATAAGCTAGCAAATGTTATTGATTTAGCAATTCCACATAATATCAACATAATAAAAGCCTATGCAAAAAATTAGAACTATACAACTATGGCAACAGAGCTAAAGGCATTCCTTAAACAACAGAAATTTAAGTAAAAGATACTAATATCTCTAAGATTAGAATAAATTGTCATAACTGCCAGTACTGTTCCTGGTACATGCATTTGAATATTTCTTGCCATTCACAGATAAAGAGTGAAGAGCATGGGCTTTGGGGTCAGAATGCCATTGCTCAAATCTGGACTCCAGCCCAACAAATGTGTAATTTTAGGCAAGTTGTTTGACCTGTTGGTGCTTCAGTTTCCTCATCTGTAAAATGGCAAGAACAATAGTGCCTAACACATAATTGTGAGAGGAGATGAATGAGTTAGTGTATGTGAATACATAGGCTGAATGAGTGCCTACATATTCTCATTACACACTCAACAGGCATCTAGCCCTACAACAAATAATTTTAGTGTATTTGTACAATAAGCCCCAAGTTGGTCTTCCCTTCGAGAATGTACTTCTCTCTATTGCCTGTTAGGAAAATTCCAAACTCTTCAGGCTAGAATTAATGGCTGCCTGCAACCTGGCTCAATCTCCTTGGCTTTATTTTACAAATACTCTGGATTCCACTTACACTCATCTTTTCATTTATCCCTGTCCTTGCTGTTGTGATTTCCTTATCAGGAGAAGGGAGGCTGAAGGGTAGCCAAATGGACTTCCCAACTCTGGCAATCTCTTTCATGAACCAGTGCCAAGATTCTTCCCGTGTAAAATCCAGGTGCTGCTCATGACTGCCACGTTTTAAAGGATTTGAAATGTTATAAATTCTCAAAGTGACCTTTCTCCTCTAGAACCTTTAGCCCTCTGTCTTGTGAACAGATAACTGTAACTCCAAATCTATGAAAAAATAGTGGATCTTAAATAACAAGAGCAGCAGCAATAGCAATTACAAGTAACAGTAATAGTTGTAACAACAATTTGCAGCTGCTGTATTGTGTAAAGAGAAAGTGCAGCAATCCCTGGCAGGTCATTTAACAAGCTGCAATTCTGAGCGAGTTGGTCATAAGGCTTTGTAATATATCCACAATGTCTACACTGTGGTATTGATTCTGTTAATGAAATTCAACCTCTGAAAAATGACTCAGGGAACCAAAGAGACAATACAGTCTCAATAGTCTTGCTAAGCATTAAATGTCTATAGTACAATTGGAAGAGAGATAGTGAGTGACACTTCTTGATTATGTTATCATATTTTGAACTCAGAGTATTAAATTCTATTCTACTTTGTTTTACAACCCTATGTGCCTTTTAGTATGTGAACGTAGGCAAAAGGTAAGATAAAGTTTACCTACGCATTTCTCATTGGCTGTTTTTTAGAATGAAGCTTGCCTTACGTTTCAGGGTAAATTTATGTAATAAAATGTGACTGGGTTAATCATTTAAAAATGATGTTTGAAATCTGTTTCCTTTTAATTTCTTTAAAAATTTTATTATGAACCTGAGGGTGTATTCAGTGCTAAAAGAATACAGGCATAAGATGTGACCAGCCCTAGGTTAAATCCCAGGCACTCTTGATTGTTTTTTAAATTATGATATGGGAGAATAAGGAGCTTTGCTATAGAGGCAAACTGCATGGGCCTGAATCTGAACATCATTACTATATGATCCTCAGCAAATTCCTTAACCTCTCTCAGCCTCAGTTTCTTCATCTATACAATAGAAATAACAATACTATCTCATAATGAGGATTTGATGACTTGAAACATGTACAGTGCTTGATAATTATGCTTGGCACATGGAGTATGTGCCGATAAATGCTACGGTATTGTAACTACGATGATCAGAACAAGTGGTAAGGTAGTAGTTATTAATCAAGGCATAGTTAGCCTTTAGCAAAAGACTGCACTAGACTTCAGAGAATCATCACATTGCCCTAAAACTGGCTGCTGGCCTGAGCTGCCCAGCAGTGTTCAGCCAGACCTGGAAGCCGTGTCCTGAGAGTAGAACATCAGCCTATCCACGTTTTGGACTCTAGTTCACAATGCTTGATCTCAACGTGCTCCTTAAAATTCCACTTAAAATAGAGCAAGAATTTCTGAATTAAAGGATGAGGACCCGTGTTAAAACGAAACATACCGTGAAACCTCATTATTTCAGATTTCAGTCAAAGTTTCTAAAAATCTACTTCAGGAGAAAATTAACTTTTAAAAATGCCTAAAAATAAGGAACAAAGCAAATTTTATATTAGAAGCCTGGTACTGGAGGTAATGAAAATCAGACAAACTGAAGTTGAAAACAATATACGTTCATTTTTGTAACAATTCAGAGCATGTGATTTATTCTTAAGGCTGTGCATGCAAAAGGGAGCAGTAACTAAAAACCAACTCTTAGCTAACATTAATGTAGATAAAGCTGGCTGGAATACTGTACATCTCTGAAAATAGTAAAATTAAAAGGTATTATCACTCCAGTTTCTAACAATAATAGACTGGCTGGCTGTTTTCCAATTCATAATATTTTACTTTGGAGACTCAGAAATAATTAATATTTTGTAAAGCATTACATTTTAAAGCCAAACCTGGATATAGCATATATATTAAAGTTTTGTTTCTAATGTGAATTTTATACAATCTGCCTAAAAGAATTCAGTGGAAAAGTAGCCTGTTGCCAAAGTCCACATATTTCCCCGATTAAACAGAGGTAAGCCATATCCCTAGAAACCATATATCAAGCCCACAGGATACTCATGAACTAAAATAATGAATGATAATGCCTCATTCTCTGCATTAATATTAAAGAAATGAGAAAATAGAAAACTTGATAGCCACTATCAGCTCTCTGAACCATAAATCTCGAGTTTTGAGAACTGCTTCCCAAAAGAGTAGGGAGCAGAGCTGAGTTGTGAGAGCGCTTCGGAGCCTAGAGATATTTTTTAGCCAGCCAGCAAAGCACTGACACAAATTTCTACATATCTCTGGCTGTGAAAAGTCTCATTTGTGGTGATTTATATTTCCTCATAAAGAACTCTGTAGATAATATAGGCCTGCTGCGAGGCTGTATGACAACTTTCAAACCAAGAGTTACACGACCATTCCGTTAAAATAGAGCAAGAATAGATGAGTAGGAAAATCTGTAGAAATAGTATTTCTTCTGATGAAAGCCCACAATCCTATTTTTCCAGCATGCACCATATTCAGAGAGTCACCTTTCACTCTATTGTGTAGTTTCATGGATAAGATTTTGATTGTCTATACTAGAAAGTATTTTTTTCCCTGAAGAGTGACTATGCATTTGGTGTGTGCATGTTTGTGTAATTTACAACAAATGACACTTAGACATCACCACACTGAAGTCAGTTGCCTTAATAAGTTACTGAGGGAAACACAGAGAATAGCATGCTGACATCCCAACGTCAATGAAGTATAAACACTGTTATTCCAAGTGTCTCGGGTGTGTTATTTCCATTTCTCCTGGCATCTGCTGTGTGTAACACCATACATACATGCAATGCAACAGCTCATTAAGCTATTTTCAGTTAACTCGGAAACCAAATTAGTACATTACATGTTTGTAAGGCTATTACTGCCTCTCTGTGAAATTACACAATTAATCAGGTGCAATAATTCTCTAGGATATATGGCTACTTTTGACATTTAGGGATTAAAAGAACAATCCTCCAATTTGTCTCACTTTCAGCATTTACTCTTAGTGTGGCAAAAGGTGACAGAATTTCTTCCTAGTCCTTAGGAGGTCAGAACTCTACATGCTTCCTCAGTCTCATAATAGCAGTTTGATTCTTAAAAGGAGTGCCAATGAAAATTACTTTGTTTTTGAACTTCTTATCTGAATGTCACAGCCTTTGAAGATTTCAGACAATGTGAGCAGTGCTTATGTGTCTTCAGTTTCTTGTGGCTGACCCATGCTTGTGTAATTTGCAATAAAGTTCCAATTATTCAATCGCTTTTAAAGCTTCCTTTGTGAACTTTCAGAATGCTTCCCATGTGAAAACCTTTTAATCAGTTATATTCACCCCAATTTCCTTTTCACAGACCTGGCATAAATCTCTTTGATTCTTTTAGTTAAACTACTTTTTAAAGTTTTCATTACTTGACCAAATAGTATTGCCAAAACTCTAAAAAATACTAATAATTTTTAAACATCTTGTGTTTCTCTCAGTTGCCTCCTTCTCCTTGGATTTCACTCAGGCTGTGTGAAATGTGCTAGGAGAAGCCATTGCGAAGCCCAGAAGCAGCATCTGTACTCTGTACTACCTAGCTGATGCACAGAATTTGAACTCAGGACCTTATGCTTGCCAGGCAGGCACTTGTGCTGCTCAGCTACGTCCATGGCTGATGGAGGATTTTTGTTTGGATGGTTAACAGAGCACCAGGCAATAAACAATTGTTTTCATAAGAGAAAACCACAGCTAACACGGAAAATATACTGATGTCTCTAAATTTTCTCTTTCAGGTTCTTTATTTAACCTTCATTAAGAGCCCTTAAAATCCATCCATGCTATCTTGAAAGACGACTAGGGACAACTTGAAACAGACACAATCCTCTAAATTCATTCTTTACATGAAAAGGTACATGCTTGAAGGTTCACTAAGCAATAAAAGGACTATTTTCAGAGAGAGACTTAATGCAATTCCTGAAAACACTTCCAGTATCCAAGTGTAAAAAACTTCCATTCTATTTTCAAAATAAAACAAAATTTAAAAAATAAAAACTTAAATAATTGTCAGATTTTTTTTATTTTAGAAAATATTGAAGTTCCTCACTTTCCTAGTACTCTCCTTCAGTTCTTTTCTGTGTTAACATAAATGTGCCTATTACTAGCAGGTTCTGGAAAAAAAAATCATGTTCTGGGATCACAGGCCTAAAAACTAGAGAAGATAAACTAGTATTTGACCACTGTCTTACTGGAAATTCCAGTTAGAAACTACTTCAATCTCAGCAGAGTTGATGCCAGAACAAACAATGCTAAAATAAGACATCAGTAATCAAAGACATTTTTCAATAACAAAAGTAAAATACATACGCACATTGGAGCAAATATTGAGTTGTTCATTTTAAGCAAGTATATTGTATTTACAGGTCACTTGCTCTGCAATATAAGAGATTATGAACAGTGAAAAAGATTACCTCCTGCTTTGATAATTGCGCCATTCTGACACTCTTCTAGTTCAATAAGAAAAATTCAGTGAAAAGGTGGATTCATGTGAACTGTCAGGATCAAAATAATTCTTAATGTAGATTACCAGAGAAAGCCAATGAAAAATCAGACTTCTAAAGGAGAATGAAGACATCCTTAAGCGTAAGTAATCCTAGCATAATGTCCTTTAAGAATATTGGAATTAATTTTAAAATTTAAACTTTATGCATCTGTTAACTTTTCAAAGGATGCAAAATATTTTGAATATGAATTCATGAAAATATATTCAAGGGAGTCAAGTGGTTCTTTAAAAAGATATTTTTATGCACAAGTGCATGCCTGAAATCCCAGCTATTTGGGAAGCTGAGGCAGGAGGATCATAAGTTTGAAGCCAGCTTGGGCAACCGAGCAAGACACTTCCTTAAATTAAAAAAAACAATGCAATTGTGATAGAGTACCTCCTGGGTTTGCTATACAATACCACACACTTCTGCAAAAAGCATTAACTGAGTCTTGGAGATAGGAAAGACTGTAATAAAAAAATTACCATGCCTATTTTACAGATGAAGAAGAGGAAGATTGATAAAGGTAAGTAAATTGCCAAAGTCACATAACTACTAGGCATACTGGAGGAGGATTTAGGTCTGTCCCAGGGCTGTACTCACTATAGTCTGTGCTTTTTTTTAAAACTGTGTTTCTAGCATAAAATTAAAACCATTACTAGAAAGTAGAGAATTACAACTGAGGTACTGTTTGCTTTATAGATTTTACAATATAAAAGCCTTTTTAAAAAAGTATCTTTTTTCCTTCTGTAAGGTTTACTACCATGGGATCTATTTATTCAAATAATGTTTATTGAGCAATTCTTTTAGATACTGTTTTCTACCATTTTTCATTAAAAATATAGTTTTTTGTCAATATTATAAATAAGCAGTCTATATATTGTAAAATACTTACCTGATGTTGTGAATACTTCTATGAGAAACTACCTTCTATATCCCCAACAGCTCACCTGCCTGCAAAAGGCTTTTGAAAGACATAAAATTGAAAGTGAAGGAGTGTCTTCTTTACATTAGTATTCTGTTTCCCTAAATATTCTTATGCCTTTAAAGGGTTAATCAATAATCATGAAATGATTTCCGAAGCTCACCTTCGAAATTTTCATAAGATTTATCTTAGTAATTTAGGTTATTTATTTTGTTAATTTAAAAAAAAGGGTGCAAAGCATAGCAAAGTTGCCTCATGGCCTAAGACAGTTATAAACTTTTAATTAAAATACATAATTAGTTAAGTATATGCATTCAAGTAAGTATATAGTACAAGGTTAAAATGATATCTATAGCAACAGAGTGTTATCAGCTATGAATTTGACTTGCCAAATGCTAGATTTGCTGCCTTTTTTAGTATTATTTTCAGAAAATGGCATTTGTCTTCTTTAGTAGGTTTCTCATTAAAACTCACTAATTCCTGAATCAAGTGTGTAATCATGATTCAATCTAAATACTTTATTTCAGTAAATTTGAAAAGAATTCCTTAGAAAATGTAACTTTCCGGTTTCTGAAGTTATTTAAAATATATCTTCTGGATATCCTTTGTGGAGCTGAAAATGCATAAATGCATTTAAAATATATCTTGCATTATCAAATTTGGGATAGCGAGAGTTTATACAGTAGTACTCTCTAAACAGTCTATGTCAAAATGAGTGTTAATTATTTCTATTTTTATACCATAAAATATATTTTTCATTCTGAACTATTAAGACCTGGTTTTTATCCTGTTTTTTTATGGGACTTTATATATATACACACACATCTGGGCTTTATATATATTTTCACTTCTTTTAATTGCTTACTTAACTTTCCTCTCAACTCACCTACTTATTATCTATGTGACCCTTTTTCTAGTTACCTAAATTCGTGCCTGTTTTTTCACTCATAAAAAGAGAAAAAACAACACTGTCTTATAGCATTGTTTTTGAGAACTGCAGGATACTTAAAATGGTGGCTCAAGCAGATTAAGTGCTATGTAAACACTGGTTATCCTTATTTATTGAATGTCTACTATATGCCAAACAATATAATATATGATATACAGCAGAATCAGCAGTGAGTAACCAACTATAAACAACATCAAAGCTGATAAGTTACTGAGGGGGGAAAAGGTGTGGAAGAGTGTAGAGAATGAAGGCAGTATTATTTGTATACTGCAATGTCAGAACAGACATTTTTGAGCACCCTTCTAAGGAAAACGAGGGATAAGGAAAAGGACATGGATGCCTATGGCAGTAAGAACCTCAGGCAGTAGGATACTAAGCCCCCAGTATCCAGTAAGTGGTTAGGCTTTACTGATGGATACAAGGAGAAGAAAGGAGGACAGGGTGCCTGGAGCAGAGGGACAGTAAGGAAGAGAACCCTAAAAGAGGAAATCAGACATGGGTGGTTTGGGAGAAAGGAGCACAGCTACGGAGGATCTTGCTGGTCGGGTCAGAGACTGGACTTTGGTTTTGGCAAGAAATAAAACCACAGGAGGGTTTTGACAAAGTGGTCATACATGCTGTGGAGGTGGGGGGGGGCATCATGAAATCACAGCAATTTCTGTTGTACTAGTAGAGACTACAGATCTCAGTGGCTTGCACAGGGTGGCAGGGAGAAAACCGGTTCAGTGATTCTAACACATCTTTCCATTCTACATTTCCCTTAAAGAATTTCCTTTAACTGATACCTTTTTATTAACACCTACTAAGCAAGGCACTGGGTTAGGCTATTACACCAATGCTTACCCTGAAACTTCAGACCTGCAGCTAAAATATAATAAGGTTAAGATACTAAAGCTCTAAGAGATTTCAGAAATCATCAATTATAACCACATTATTTCACAGAGGTAGAGTTAGATTTTAGAGAGAATAAATTATTTACTATCCATGATCATGTAAGTACTTAGTGCAAGAGAGTGTCCTGAGACTCAGTTTTTCTTCCTTTACAAAAGGGTACTTTCAAAATTCCATGTTTCTATTAACGTTATAGTGCTCATATTTTTAACTCTTTTTTTTTTTTTTGTACCAGGGATCGAACTCACAACCTCACATTTGCCAGGCAGGTGCTTAGGCCACTGAGCTAAATCCCCAGCCCTCAATGCCCATATTTTAATGATTTAACTTTATCCACAATAACAGCAGAAAAAAAAACTTCCAAACATTTCCTCATTAGGCTAATATTTATGAAAAATATTTCTAAAGTAAGTATTTTTGAAGTTCATGAATTTTTTTTGTTTCTAAAATTATTCTTTCTTTAGGAATTCTCTATAAATGACAAATACTTTAATTAATTAACTGGCAGTTCTGCAAATCTATCACTGGTAGAAATGTCACTGATTTTTTTTTAATAATATGAGTGTACCAATTTCTTACCAAATAACTCCTATATATTAAAAAGCAGTATGGCACAATGAAGAATGGCCCAAGAAAGCAATAATCACTGACTATAATAACTACTTATTGTCTCATCTAAAGGGAAGAATACCTAACATAGAGTCATTGGGAGTTGAGTAAAAGATTTAGTACTGTGAATGTACTTCATCTGTGATGTTTTCAATCACTGTCTTCATTTTATGAATAAATTAAAAAGAAAATAAGTCTTGCTGAAGATAAAGTAGAACTTGATAAGAATCCTGACATGTGCCCTTTCTGAGTCTTGGTAATCTGATCACGAAATACCTCCCCTTCCCACAAATCCACGTGTGCATCTAAATGTCAGCAGTCTACCCGACAGTTACACCAAGGCCCGCCTCTAACACTCTGAAAGAGAACAACAACAGGCTACACAGTGTTCCCCTCATTTTTGTCTTGGAAAAGTTAGAAGGGACATGAAAGCTATGAGGCACTGAAATGTACTCCTCGCCTAGCAACAATATTGGATGAAATTGCTTAGTGGGCCATCAAGCTTGCTCCTGAGACCAGCAGTAGAGTTTCCTGTAATGTGCTAAGTATGAAAAAAGTCATTTCCCAATCATCTTGTTCATTCCATGCATATTAGGAGAAGAAAATTCAATGGAGGGCCAATTCTCCCCTAAGAATCCTTCAGTTTAATTATGACCACAGTACATTAAACATCTGTGATGTCCACATTAGCGCTGCAACTACTGTTCTCAGCAGCAAAAGAGATAGAACCCCTTTGCTACCAAAAAGACAGGGAAGGTTGCTTCTGTGGGTCAAAAACATGGCTGAAAATTCAATTTAATTGAACACCAGGCCACTGTGCTTCTTGTAAATGAACACTGCTTTGCTGCTAATTTGTGCTATTTTACCTTTCATTAAAAAAAAGCAATTCAAGTTAAACTCAGCTGAACAGCAAAAAGCTCTTGATATTTTGAAGCATTTTGGAACAATTACTTTGACGGGAACCCTTGACAGTTAAATGACTCTGTTAAATGAATGTTATAGAAGACACATAATGATTTTTAGTGAAATATTGAATTTAACCACAAATGAGGAGAAACCAGTCATAAGCACTATGGGTATATTTGAATAATAGCATCTTGCTTATGAACCTCAACGGATTCTATAATTTTTAATAATTATGCAATCAAGTAGTTAGTTAACTAGTGGGTATGTTTCCCATCATAGTGCTCCATATTCATTTTTGGTTTATGGCTTTGTTGTGTTTTAATCTAAGAAACCAAGAAGAAAATTCAAAAGTAGTAATAATTCATCTTACATTAGTATTTTATAGCTGGGCAATTAATAAGATGCTGTCCCACAGTTGAAGACCTCCTCTTCCCCTTTACTTATTTACTGAATAGGATTCTTTCACAAAGCAAGAAATTAAGAAAAAGTTAAGAGCATGCAGCCTGAGAATATGTGAATTCACTGTACGCCAGTATTTCCTGCATCTGTAGGACGCAATATTCCTTTTCTTATTTTAGGTATTGAATGTGAGATAGTATCAAGGCTTTTCCATGTTTTCTCATGACTAACAACAGAAATATGTATTGAAATAATAAAACTGGTACTGTTCAATTTCCTTTTTAAATTCAATTCCAATATAAGTGAGAGAGCTCTTTTGATGGTGAAATCCGACTTATAAAATTCTGTTTTGTGTAGAAGAGGAGGTAGAAATCTCAGTAAATGCAGAGCATGTGGGTGGAAACATTTGGACTGGAGAAATGAGTCAGAAAAACAGGAATGTTCTCTATCTGATTCGTCTGGCAAGCTGAGGTGAAAAGTCGGTGCTGAGCAGGTTGAGCGGTGCTCCTTGGATCTGCACACACAGTGTGCAGCTGGACTTCCTGATTCTCCCAAGCAGGTGAGCCATAACTTGCCTCAAGTTCCTACTGCTCCCCACATTTATCTTTATTCATCAGCTGCCTGTCTGTACTCTACAATGCCTATTTACATGTCTGCTCCCTACTAAAAGGTTGCAGTCTAAAAACAAGGAGTGTGTTCATCTCCCACCCACCCACATTCCTGATCCAATGTAAACTGTTTGGTAAATGTACTTATGAATGAATAAGTTTTAACTCCTTCTGCTGACAGTGAAAACTCATGGGAATAGCTACATAGTTTAAACATTTGACACCGTCACAGGAGAGTCCACATTGATAGGAGACTACCTAAAACAGGCATTACTTAGGATTTTACTCTTCAAAATCTGTTCTGTAGGACCACAGCATCTGCTCACCAGGGGCTTTATGCATGCAGATCCCAAATCAGAACATGCGTTACACGGTCCCTAGATGACTCTAAAGCACAGTGAACCTTGCGAAGCCTTTACCTATAATATATAACAGTACAATGCTTGAATAAGTGATGGTGTACATAATAGAGAAATAACAAGGGCGTGATGTTGTGATTAATGCTGAGAAAGTTTTAGAGCTCCCTCAGGACAGTCAATGCTCACAGGTGAAAAACTCACTCATTCCATTTCCCTGGTAACCCTTGCTAGATAGTTCTTCACACTCGTTATTCTTAAAGACACAGCTGCTCTTAATAATTGTCTGTTCTCCTTGGTGCAAAGAGAGTATTTATTGTCAGCATGCTGACATTTGCAGGAGTTTTGGCTTTGTCCACTACAACTGGATGACTGAAAGGATATGCTGATACCTGAATAAGAAGTCCAATGACTCTAAGCTATGTAAATTTAATTATTTCCTTTAATTTTTTTCAGGATTTTTTTTCGTTTCCTGAGCTTTGGAGAAGTTCTGGCAATTTTCATTTAAAAGAAATACAAGTCAGCAGTGGTTCACTGAACAGGCTGACACGCAATTTCATAAGGAGAGAGACACTGTGTCTTTAATCTAATTTGTGCTCTCAATTCCCAGCTAATGTACCTAGGGATTGTGATGTATGCATTTATGAGGAGACATCTGTAATGTAGAGTCCAGCTCTGCAATTCTCTGAAACATGGGTAAAAAATTAGTCTGGGTTCTTGCAGCTGCCCCATAGCATGATAAATCTCTATATACTCACAGATGTAGAAGTACTCTCGGCCTGGCCTGAATTCAAATCCTAGTGAAAAAGGAGTGAAGAGCTGGAATTTTTCAGAGAACTTCAGCGGTCCATTTGGGGAGTGGGGTCGGTTACACTCCCATCTTTTGAACCCTTTGGAAGTGTGGTCGCAGGCACTGTAGCCATCAAAGTTCACCATGTAGAGGACATAGCGTTCAGTCTTATCTTCTGGAACGGAGTCCTCATAGTGAGGGCAGAAAACATCCAGGTAGTCATTGATACAGACATCAATGTGGTAGTCACCCCTCTGGAATCTGTTGAAAAAGAATACAATGATGAGGTCATTTATAGAGGAAAGAATTTTTGCTTGGAATTAATGGATGAACATTTTAAAAATTCTGGTGCTAGAAGATTCAGTACAACACCATTATGATTTGGGGTAGAGTTGAAATATTATGGTTTCAAGTCCATGCAACAATAAACAATTTCCAGAGAAATTCTATTTATTTGCTTCAAAATACCATACAAAAGAAGTACATCACTTTCATTTTAATTATTACATTAAGCATTACTCTTTCAGAACAAAGAACTACATGATTTGCTATTACCCAAGTTTTCTTTTATTCTTAAAATCATTTTATATTGAAGAAAAGTATTTCTTTGTCTATAAGTTCCACTTAATAAAGATTTCTGAACAAATGAGCAAATGAAAGAACAACAATTACTGAATTGTTTCAGTTATAATTAAGGTCATTTTCAAGTTCCTGTGTAAACATAGTATAGCCCTGCAAAAATGCAGCTCAGAGTTTCTGATCTCAGTCATTCAAGGATTTTTTCCTTAGAACCTAATTAATAATTGTTCATGGAATCTCCCCCATTGGCAATTTCACAGAAATCACCAATATCCCTCACAATTGTTGTTTTGGCGGGAGGTTTACAAGTAGCCAATCTGAGGGCATTATTCAGTTCTCCTTGCTGCTGATTGGCTGCTATTCTGTAACCCATTTCCTACAAATGCACCAGCATTCCCGTATCGTTACAGGTTGCTCTACAGCAAGGAGCTACTTCCATGTTCTCAGTTTTGTTCTTAAAGCCCTAAGATCCCCGAGATACCACCAAAATGCCCTGAACTTTCCAAGGGTTTACTAATACAGTAATTTATTAGATTACATAACCACAGAAGACATAGTATATTTAGGATTTAAACTATAAAAATAGGCATTTTCCTGACCATCTGAAATTTGTAGTTTTTCACAATTCTCAGTTGCTCTAAGAACATAACCCCTCTGAATTTCAAATAGTTCCCTGTATACAGAAACAGAGCTATACAACTGAGAGAATTAGAACCATAAAATTTAAAAGTTAAAAAGAAAATTCTGAGAACGCCAATTTCATTTTAGCGAAAAAGGAAAATAAAACCCTAGGCATAAAATGAAGATGCAATAATGACTTCAGACTCCAGCTCAACATGTTCCTTAGTAGGTCTGCTTCTAAGTAGAAGGCAAAAACTGTTTTTAGCTTGTCACTGGGTGGATGCCCAGCCCTTTTCCATGCTAAGAAAGTGGAACCCTCTATTGGAAGAATTTTCCTCTTTTTCTTTTCACATTACTGTTTATGTCCTAGGGCTGGGATGGTAAGAAGTAAAAGTAATAAGTCAGATAATAACAAACACTATGACAAATTCTTCCTGAAAGTTGAGAAGCACACAAGGCACACACACACATACACAGACACACACACTCACACACCACAACTATGATAAAATTTATAGTTGTCTACTTCAATGCTAATCTGACAAAAAATTTTTAACTGCTTTAACTAATTTCTATCAGTTGAAAAGTACTTCACAAGACCCTGTGATGTGTGGAACAGTAATTGTTAAAGATAAAGTTCTCTCAGCTTAAAATCAGGATGGCAAAGCCTACAAAACCCCTTTGTTTTTAGCTAGTGAGGAAATTCTTCCCTGAGCTCTTAGAAAGGTTCGTCATATAACTTTGTCATTGCAAAAATATAACACTCATAACGATATATAATCTTCAAGTTGGGCAGTCTCAGTGAATACTTCCCAGTGGTGGTGAGCTAGTCTATTCCATTTTTGGACATCTCTAAATGTTAGGAAGTTTCTTATATTGAGCATAAATCTGCTTCAGTGTAATTTTCTACCCTGTGATTCTACTTCTGCTACCTGGAGTTGCTAAGAACAAACCTAATTCCTAGTCCACAAATTAGTCCATCAATATTTGGAAATGTTGGCTATGTCTTTCTATATTGTCCTTTTTCGAGAAAGGAAACCTCTGATCAGATGGTTACTTCCCAGCTTCCTCACCATGTTTGGCTCTCCTTAAGTCCTTTAGTTTCTCACTCTGTTCTCCTTAAAATGTAGGATTCAAACAACAAAGAACTCCAGCAGCTTTTGATCAGTGTTTACCCCAGAAAAAGATACCATTTTTGTTCTACATACTAAATGTTCATTGGCAAAGCTGATATTCCCTTCTGAAAGACAACACTGTTAAAAATATGAAGGAACCATTCATTTTGAGTGAGAAGATCTGTGGTTGAATGGAAAAGTCATAAATCATCCTGAGCCTCAGTTTCTTTACATGTAAGTTAGAATATTAATGAGAACCAGCCTTGCTATCCTCACATGGCTGCTTCAAGCCTCAGAGGCAGAAACATATGAAAAGCACCCTGTGAATGTAAATGCAGGTTGATTTATGTAAGAGAAATAGGGAAAGATTATTAGGTTATTCACTTTGCAGATATAAAATACATAATCATCTTTCAAAAACCCATGTGTATTTATTTCTTTATATTTACAGTGGTCATGGACTTGCTTTTTCTTCATTACTAGCAGACAATGATTTGTCAAGATGCAATGAAAAACTGTGTTGCTTTTAAAAGATTTTTGAACATCAAGGTAACATCACTGCCAAAGTACAAAGAAAAGACACTGCAATGTTCAGATAAAAAGAGTGCCAGGATAGGAATCATCAGCACTCAGAGCAGCCTGACAGTTTTGGATGAGAGCCAGACAAGAACTGCAGCAGAAGGCAATGCCCAGATGCACTTTATATTATTATATTATTATTACAGATTTTAAAGTCATTCAAGGGGGAAGATTTTTCTTTTCTTAAGTGTCACTCATTTCAGCTTTTACTAGCATTTGGCACTGCTCAAAGTGAAAATTAAAATTAAAATTGTCATTACCTGGGCCCAGTCTGTTATTCTTTTATTCTACAATTAAAAAACACTGTCACAGTTTTCAAGACCTCAAATTTAGTTTCCCTTTTCCAACTTTTATTCATATAACATTATCCATGTTAATGTTGCTAAAATTTTTTTTAAAACTTTAAAAAAATTTTAAGAGTACAACTGAACACCCATTCTACAATGGATTGACCAGTAATCCCTTCTGATGACATTTTATATTGAGTGAGATATTAAGTGAATTACTGTAGTGCCTATTTTAAACATATGACTATTCTTGTTATTATCATTTCTATCCTTCTATCAACTGACAAAGATATCCTTTCTATCAACTGACAAAGAAAAAGATTATAGTTTACCATAGAAGACACTTACATTTCTGTTTCAGGTGTTTAACTTGCATAAGTTAGTTTATGACTGTAAATTTCAAGGAATGGATAATATAAGCATAAAACCAATGACAAATTGGGCCCATAACAGGTATAACCTAATCAAGTTCTCTCCAAAGAAAAGTTTATAATTAGATATTCTAACTCTATAATAAATCATGTTTTTTGGGAACAAAGTAGCATGGGTTCATTCTTCTCTGTTCTTACTAGGAAGGAGTGCATGAGTGTGACTACCATTACTGAGTGCTGGTTATGTCCCATTCGTTATTTCTATTTACTCCCTACCATGGTCCCACAGAATATACACTATTTTACTTACTTAACGAGGAGGAAGTTTAGATAAAGAAACTGAGCAAAGGGCCCAACTAGTAAAAGTAAGAAGCAGAATTCAACCTCAGAACTAAATCTGAAGACTCAGAACTAAAGCACTTCAAGAGAGATTAAATCATGAATGTCAGACCCTCAGCTCTGTTCTGCAGTCACAGAAAGAACAGTTCTCATTCTCAACGGGGTTTCAGTTCTCTCTTCCACTTACAAATGCAATAGCAATGTTATCTCCAAGATCTATATATGTTTCACATACATGATCATATGAAATCTTCAAAACAACCATATTAATTTTATCAATGAGGAAATGACATTTTAGAAAGGATATTAGCCTTTTAGTTTGATTTTTCACAGTTAAAATCAGAACACAAGCTTTATACAGTTCTAACGAATATTCTCTGTTCCCCCAACCACAGTGGCTCCAAAGTTTCATCAGTTGTAGTAACTCTGTCCATTCACTGGGGCCCTCTTAACAGCTTGGGTACCATCAGGTGACCTTAGGTTTACACCGATCTTCTAGGAGAGTCCTGCAGTAAGCTGTCAGCCCTGCTCTTCACCAGGTTGATTCCAAAGTCCTGAACTGAAAGCGGGGTGTACGTTTAGACATTTAGAATAAACCTCAGATGGCAAGAGAGCTCTTGATTCATGCACATCACTGTAGTCTTTCACCAAAATGCAGTGTTGTTAGGCTCAGCAGCCATTCATATAAAGAGATCATTTTTCTATCAGGAAACAGCTTTCATGAGCTTCAGGTCATGAAAAGAGAAAATTTACATCTAGAAAGAATGATTCTGTGAGCCAATATTTACAAATTTAATGGGTAGCACAGCCATTGCTTTAACACATTTCTGAAGTTCTTGGAAACTTTCTTGTAAATGCCTCCTCTTTCCTTTTTTTCCCCTTAACTTTATTTATTGTGCATGTGGTTCTGCACCTCTCTGAGATTGTGGGCTATTTTAACTATAATATTTGGCTGCACACTAATAAGGCAGTGATAATTACAATACAATATACACTAAGGTATCACAGTGCTTCACAATGTAAAGTGTGCATAGTTACCACACTTAGAAAAATGAAGTGTCTGAGTAAAACAATTACAGGAAACACGTTACATATGTAGAAGGATGGTCCCTGTTCCTTGTTGGGTTACATGGGAGCCCAGATCAATACTTTATATGACATAAATTATGTGTGTGTGTGTGTGTGTGTGTGTGTGTATTACATACGTTATGTATTGCATATACTACATATATATTCTGTATGTATTTATATATATTCTGTTGTGGTAAGAATTAATTTTACACATCTGTCAAAATTTGGCTGTAGATTTGAGGATCAAGTCACCTACATTATGAAAGGATCATTTCATTCAATTAAGAAGAATAAAATCCAGCACGGCAAGTAGTCTTTTGTAATTATATTAAATAGTAACAATGAATTATGCACTTTGTAGTAATTCTTGATGACCTAGAGGTCACCTGAAAAGTTGGATAAAAAGCACATCTTAGAGGGTGTTAGTGGCAAAAGTCACAACTGAAGCTGGGATTAGCTGGAACATGTGCTTCTATATGTACATAAATGAGTTTGTCTGTTTACGTGATGACTTTCCATTACATTGCTAAATACATTTTGATTATTAGTTTAAAACTACTGTTAATGTCTGTTTCCTTAATTAGCTTGTGTGGTGGAAGTGAATCAAGCCTTGAATCTCAGAATTCCAATGAATGAGGGCAACAGAGAGGACATATCTTTTCCTCCAGGTATCAAAAGTGTGTCTCCACTTGCTGATAGTAGTCAGCCTAAGCCATAATGGCGTCATCCTATTAAGTATATACTTAATTTTCAGATTTGGTCCATGAAAATGGGAACATCTAATTCTTGAATATCTAGGTCCTTTATCAGTCCCAAGCGCAAATTCTCAACTTATAACCTGTCCTTTGGTTTCTCTTTTCTAAGACAAATAGATATTGCCTAGCTACCTTTCTCAACGAATGGTTTGTCATGGCGCTGACCTTATTTCCTCCTCTACCACATGCTCCTGCCTTGTGAATATTGACAGCTTGGAAGACCAAACAGAAAAGATACACAAGCAGTGCTTGGGTTTCAGTCTGCAGAGGAGCAGCATCATAATCATCCTCTAAGTTTGTCTTTAGCCACTTTCCCCTGCAGTGTTCCTCCTCTCTTTCCATCCTCATTTGCTAAAGCCAAAATGCATTTCATTTCAGTAGCTGGAAAAGGAAGGGTATGGTGCATATTTAAAATGTTCTAAATTGGCCTTCAGCATATGTTGCTGGCACAGCAGAGAGCCTGCTTCCAGGGAAATATGTACTAAGGTATTTTATCAATCAGCTCCTGAGTGGAGTTTCTTCACTCCATAAATATAGAAACTGTATTACTGAAAGGAGACAGTGCTATTAGAAGTTAGGAAGCTGTGAGACATTTCCCTTCATGTAACATTTTAAAGGATTCAAAAATGAAAATGTTATTTCTCACCAACTGGATCCTTGATTATTACACTTTAAATGTATTTTATCTGTCAAAGAGGTGATTGTTTTAATATTTCTATTTGAACAGTACTCCAATTCCATTTCTTTAATTACAAGGCAAACTAAATGTATTACAGACTGAAATTGAAATGTGAAAGAAGGATGTGATTTACAGCTAAAGATTAAGCAACTTTGTCATCTTAAGAGTTCCTCCCAGATTTTAAACTAAATCTTGAGTGAATGTATCTTTGGCAATGCTGTCTTTCCATTCTACTATTATTGATTTAAGGGCTAATTTCTGAACAAATATCTCTTTCCAAGCAGAAGAACTTCTCATTTGTCCAAAAAAAGGGGCTAATGGTCCCTGAAACAGATATGGGATTTGGTTTCTAATTATGTTTTGTGAGCTGGGCAGGACAGCATCCTGTGTTGCATAACATGTTTCTTCTCGTCTCCTTCTGTTCCTCCTTTCAGCACAGAATGCAAGCCGTATGGCTCTCCTATCCTAAATCTGAAGATGCTCTTTTTGTTACTCTGTAGAGGTTACAATATGAAACACAAACAGCAAGTCAGACTGGGTGTGGGTAAATAATATTAGCATTATGAGGCGGTGAACAATACACGTGTTTCTAATTCAAAACTCTTCCTCTCTCTCGTGGGCTGAAACATGCTCATCTTTAAGCAGTGCTGCTAATCAGCTTTGACTTTCAGCTCTGAGAAAGTTGGAGGCATGGACAATCTCTTCATGACCAGGCCAGTTGCTGAGGCTGAATGATACTGCAACACATAATTTCATCAGGCCAGTCTAGCTCTTGCAGGATCTAGAATATATCATAATAACTAACATTCCTGCAGAAGTGAAGACTGACAAATCAAGACAAAGACTATTTAAGGTTGAATTTCAAAGTTATGTCCTACTTATTCTTTTGTAGCTGAAATGCAGAATAGTACACCATATACTCTTTCAACCAATTAAGCATAAGGATACTGACAAAATATTTGCAATCCAGACATTGGTGCTTTGTTTATTTATTAATGGAAATTCCAACAGAATTTTTAATACATGCATCTTTCTGCAGCATGAAAGCTTTGCCTTTAATTCAATAACTGTTGACAATAGTAATGACACAATATTCTTAGCCAGATATTTGGAACTCAACAGTATTTTAATACATTCACCTATCACTTCTGTGTATGTGTGTTATGTGTGTGTACTTTGAAACTGATTTTAAAATCCCATAATTAATACTAATTACCCCTATCAAACAGATGGATAAGAATCCTAAGTAGTTCTTGCCTGTAACTTTCCTAGTATGTCACATCAGTCTGAATGACTTAAAAATTGCCTCTCCCAGAGCAGCACCTGTTTCAAATAAAAGCCCACAAAATGCTCTCTCCTCCAGTGTTTTAACTCATTTGGAGTTTGTTTTATTAGCTTGACAGAGAAGTTCCAAAGGAAATAAAGCATTAAATTGGCAGAGCCTAAACAAGACTTTCCTTCAGGAAGGGACTGGAAGCGTTGGGTGACAGTCTAATTGCTTCTAAGCCCCCACAGAGGCCTGGGGCACGGAGCAAGAGTGTGTCAACATCAACAGGTCAACTCAGCCAAAGAATTAACCAGGCAGGGTCCTAACAGGCCCAGCATATCACAGGTCACTTCAAATAGTTTTCAAAAGGGGATTTGAAACAAAAATAAAGAATTAACGTCTGGCAATCAGCATAGTCCTAACAGTGGTTCCTCTTCCAATGAAGAACAGGCTCTTTCTCCACAACCTCAGGCCAAGAGCTTTCTAACAAAGCTGCACATCATACCCTAAGTTATCTAGAGTTTTACATGCTGTCAAGCAAATGGAACAGAGCACCTGTCACATATACGCAGCTCCAGCAAAAGCAAATGCAGAAAATCATCGAACGGGTTATCCAGCCACTGTCCTAGAAGAACAGAAGTAAACAAACTGATTCTGTTCAGGGAATGCAGGAGTCAATCAAACAAATAAGTCACCTGCCAAACTGCTCACTTCTGTGTAGCCCTTTGGTATCCTAGAGGGAGGGAATTATCCTGTAATAAGAAAGTTTTGGAAAATTTTCCTTATAAAGATTTAGGGGCTGGGGATTTAGCTCAGCAGCATAAGCACCTCCCTTGCAAGAGCGTGGTTGTGAGTTTGTTACAGATTAAAAAAAAAAAAGAAAATAAGAATTTAATAGTTCTTAAGTACTAGGTGTACAAAGAGTAAAGTAAATACTGGTATGAATGGATGATAACTTTGAAATCATTTCTCAGACTTGTTTTTGACTTTCAATAATTGGGAGATCTAAAAATTGGAAGATCTAAGGCATGGAATTAATCTCTACTAATTTATTGTTAAACAAATAAAAACAAGCCAGAAGAAAGAAAGTATGCTTGTTTTATTTATTTATCTTATTCTTGATCTTTGTTAGATAAGGGGAAGTGTGAATTGATAATGCTAGGGGATAACAATAGTAATGATGTTTCATAGAAAGCTCTAGGATGCTCTTGTTTCTATGCAAGATGACAGGTGAATAGGTGGATAAATCTAGGAGCAGGAATAAGGTTAGTAAGGCAAGAGAAAAGAGTCAGCACCCCAGAAGCTGAAGCAGAAGGATTACTGTGAGTTCAAGGCCAGACTGAACCAAACAGAGAGACCCTGTCTCAAAACAAAAACAAACAAACAAAAACCCCCTTCTTGAAGTTAAGGGTGCTGTTTACTTGTCACATTATCCTCAATACAGCACACTATCTACATATAGTAATGACTTCATAAATGTTCAAAATAAGTGAAATTGTAGGTAAAGGAAATTAGAAACAAGGCTTAAACATAGGAACATGGTATAGAGTATATGATAATGCTCTATATTCTGGGTCCTAGTATCAAATATTGAGAAAAACTAAGCAATGTAATAAATGTCAAGCTCAGGAAACAAAATAATGCCAGACTGAAAAAAGGAAAATGATAATCAAGACTGTTGTTCAAGCAATGTTAGAAAATTATGCCTAGCTGAGTAGACAACTTAAGCACCTAAGGCAGAATGAAAGTTTCTCTCTTGTCATTAAGTCCTCTATTCAATTACCATTTATCGGGGTAATTAAACACTGGAAAGTGATGCCAGGCTAATTGTTAGATTATGATAATTACATGTCTTTGCTATGCTACAGCTGATCAAAATAAGATGTGGTCCCGTGCACTTAGCTAAAGCTGCTCTGTAATCGTCAGACTTTCGTAGAGCACTAGGCCATTTATTACTAATTCATTACAAATCAGGCAGAGAAGCTTATTATTTGTAATGCCCCACACACACACAGTCTCCTGGAACAAGACTCCCAAAAGGTTAAGCACAAACTGCTGCCCTTCATTGGCCCATTTCCAGCCCAATTACACAGCTGAGCAGCATTAGGTGCCTCTATTTGAGAGGGTTCATCAGACTGCTTCACAAAATCCTGCAACCGCCTATCATATTGGCAGAAGCATCCAAGATTCCCTTTCAGCCTCTGCCAACCACTGTTCTGCTTTGAGTTGTGTCCTGGCAACCATGAATTGGCAATCCAGAGGATCTTTGGGTTCGGAGGCTCCCTTCTGCTCAGGTCAGGCTTTGACCAAGCTGGTTATGCCAAGGGGTTTGCTCCAGTTAGCAAGTGCCGTGGGGAATACAGATTGTACTCCTTCTACCAGACACCCAGTCTCTGTTCCTCAAGCATGGGTCAGGAGAAGAAACTAACTCTTTCAGGGTCCAGTCAGAGTCACCACAAAGCTATCAAGAGCTGCTCAAATCTTTAGAGAGAAAGACTGGAATTCATTTTCCTTGAACCAGGCCAGAGTCCCTCACATATCTGAGGGTTAGAGATCTCTCCTTCCCTTCCTTTGTTAATCACTTCAAGTCACCATTAGAAGGTGAGAAGACAAACAGACATTTGATATTTTTCTTTGGACTTTACTTTTGGGACTCTGCAGCTCTCTCCTGCAACCACCCCTATCAGAAATCATTGAGTTAAAAAGTTTAGTATTTTACTGTAAGTCCATTCACAGCATGTTCTCTGTTAAAGGATTTTTTCTTTTTATATACACACTGTTATGGCTTGAATGTTTGCATTCCCTCAGCAGTCACAAAATTCCTACACAAATTAGGAGGTAGGGTCCTTATGGAGGTAATTAAAGTTAAAAGGGGGGTACAAGGGTGGATCCCTCATCAAAAAGGGTTAGTGTCCTTAAAGAAGAAGACGCCAGAGTTTGCTTTATGCCTATGATCTGAGGAGACAGTGAGAAGATGGATTTCTACAAGCCAGGAGAGCACACACAAGAAATTAACCCCTACTGCACTTTGATCTGGGACTTCCAGGCTCCAGAATTATGAGAAAATTAATTCCTGTTTTTTAAGCTATATAGGGTAGTTTGTTTGTTATTACAGCAGCCTGAGCAGACTAATAGCGGCAGTTTAAAATGAAATGAATGATACAGTAGGGGAGGGAGGGGTTTTGAATCACTGCCAGTGACTAAAAAATCAATGAAAAACAACGAAGTAAAAATGCCCAGGAAGGAAGGAAATAAGAGGGAAAGGAAGCAAACAGAGTTAAACCAGTACTGGCCCCGCCCACATTATCCTGTACGTGGCAGATACTCAATAGCCATTTGCTCTTCTGAGCAAACGGCTGGTCTGAGGGGAGAAGACACATTATTTTCCTAAGTAGGGGTAGTTTCACCTCTGAAATTAACTCATGACACTACAAAACGACTGTATTATCACCCAGCAACTGAGTTATCTGACTGTTTCAGCAAGGGTTTTGCCCAGAGATAGAGTTGTGTTATAGAAAAGTCACATACTCCATTTTAGCCTTCGTTGACCCTGAAAATTAAAACAGAATATGCCACCACCCTTCAAAAACTCACACTATCTTTGTTCCAGGACCCAAACAAACCACAAGGCACCTTTGTTAACAGAATATATAGATCTGCCATTTTATGCACACATTTACTGGTGGCCTGTGGCTTAAGACTGGGAAGCAGAGTATAGCCATTCATTACATAAAAATTGTTTTGTGCTACTTAGTACTATTATTTCCTCCCCACACTCATTAAAAGGATATTCATTCATACAACTGGATCTTCTATTTACTTTTATAGCCTGGACCACAGAAAGATATACACAAAAATAATGCAATCATAAAAAATAAGAAACTAATTGCTCTATCCCAAGGAAGCATAACATAAGGGAGAGAAAAAAATAAACAATTCACCGTGTATTTCTTAGAAATAAATCTAAGCACTGTAGGGGATTCTCAAGTGCTATAATATCTCTACCTACTTAAATGCTTGTCTATCTCGATGACAGAGAATATAGTTGTTGTTTTTCTCCTTCCACTTTTCTTTTAATTAACTCTACTCTCAAAATGTCTACCTTGGAAAAGAAGCATAATTCAAAGCAAATGCACATGACCCTCCTCTTGAACTCTCAGAATTTTTGGTATTGCTATAGGGTCTGAATGAGCCATTTGTGTAGATTGTGAGGTCAGAGAGATGGTTAAAGCCAAGACACGAGATGATGAAATACGAGGGTGATAATGGGCACTGCATGCTGGGTGACAAGTCAGCACTCTGAGCTTTGAGGAGACAGGGTCACAAGTGGCTCTCTTCAACACTCAGCAAGCAGAACAGTCTCAGATCCCAAAGTTTCACGATGTGCATGTTAACATTTTATTGTTACTAAAACTCTTTCTTACTTAGAAAATGAAAATGTGAGCTGGTCAGAAACTCAGTAATGATAAGCTGAGTTAAACCACAACAAAGGGGTTTATAAAACCTATGGGAGATTTTAAAGAAGCCTGGAACTGTAGCACACAATCTATATCCATTGTGAGGATAAATGTGACTATATCTCATTTCTCAATTTATTTACAGAACAGGACAATTCCATTGTTGTTGTTTAAATTCAATATCTGGGTACCTACTTTGTGCACACAGAATATTTAAAATCATAAACAATGCTAAAAGCAATTTATATTTCTTTCTATTCTATTTCCATAAATATAAAATACACCTTCAATACCACTGGGGTGTAAAGTATAAGCAAATAGGGAATGCACTTTAATATGAAACTCTTGGATTTTTGTCTCAGGACACCTTGTAGCTGAGAAAAGATTCACAACAGTCTAGGTCCAAGACCCACCCAAGTATTAATGAATGAATCTCAGCCATTAACCAAAAGCCCTAAGTCATGGGTGCTACAAATGCTGTCTAGTGGGGTTTTATCAATACATGGCACACATTGGTCTGATAGGCAACTTTTAAAAATAGTTTTAGAGGGCTAGCTAAAAACAGCATCCAGTGCTAGTGCCGTCAAGACTGCCCGAAGCAGGCACTGCTGCCTAAGGCTGGAGGAAGTGGGAACACTGTCCTACCTGCAGAAACAGCTCTGCTCTTTCTGCCTGTGTTGGCAGTGGCCCTGTGCTGGAGCTATTTACCTGCATGGGATGAGGACACGATCCAGAGCTTACAGTACACCTCAGCCTGGGGATTTAAGCAGTACAAACTATTCTAACTCTAGAGAAAAGGAACTGAAAATTAGGGGTTATAGGAAATGCTTTTTGTTTTTTCTTCATAATTTTTACAGATAAATATGAATTAATGGCATAGAAGGTAAAGAAAGACATACATAGAGCTTCCCAGCAGGACCTTAAATTTAGTCTTAAGTTTTAAGTATTATTTAATACAAGTTTGCAGCACATAATGATGACATTCATCATAGGGAGTTGGTAGATGTATGTACATAAAACATCTTGATTCTTTTTATATCCCCTTTCCCTTCCTCCCCTCGCCTAGTTTGAGATATAATTGATCTTAGAGATGTTTTGAAGTATATGGAAACATGAAACACTGCTGTTTTATGACAATTAGGACATTTAAAAATTCACATCACATGTGAGAAAATTGTGTTTGTCCTGACTAGAAAAATGTATAGAGCAACTCAAAATTAGACACTTCACTTCGTTTTTAATGGCAAATGGCAACCCAGTGTCTTCAAGCATTAACTGAATTAAAATGGAATTCTCAGCATTATACTTACAGTTAAGTATTTATTATGCTATTGAATCTATTAACTCCTCTCACATATAACTTTCAATATTCAGTTTCACTTAACAGCAGTTACAACCAAATTACCAGAGTCAAGAACAAAAACCTTACTCAGCCCTTCTTAAAAATACCAGCTTATTTGCCTTTGTATTCCCAGACACTACTCATGTTTACTAGTCTTAAACTATAGTAATTATAAATGCTCACAGCACACATGATGTAATCTTGTAAAAAAAATGACTTGCTTGTTCTCCCTTAGTACTTGACACTCAACATTAGTTACATTAATAACCCAACTTCTGCACCAAGACTATGGAGAGAGAGCAGGGGATTTAGCTCAGCTGCATAAGCACCTACCTGGCAAGCGCTAGGTCATGTGTTTGATCCGCAGTACCAAAAAAAAAAAAAAAAAAAACCCACTATAGAGAGAGAGATACATTAGTACAGGAAATTCTGAGGCTTCATTTCATCCAGCTATTTGCTTTCACAACTGTTAATTATTTACCTCTTTTGTTTAAAATCTCTAGGAAAAATTTCAGTCTGAACTGGTAACTCCAACATACAGGTTTCATTCATAGCTCCATTTATAAAGAAATTCTCTTTTCAGAGCCACCCTGGTTTCCTTGTGCTTCAGTGCATTCCCCTCAGCCCTGCCCTTTAAGATTTGAGAGGAAAGTGGTGGAAATTTAGCTCATGTTTTCCTAGGAAAGTCAAGCTGATTGTATTATCAACTGTCTACTGCATTAGCAATTTCCAACTGAATTACAAACTGTTTCCCTGCATTACATTGCTATTGTTCAATACTATTTTCATTGCCCTAATGAAACAAAGCTATATAACCATAAAGTACTGATTATAGTTAACCATAATGGAAGAGACCTAATGGAAGACCTATTTTAAAATATGCAAAGAAAATGATAAGAAATCCTGATATGCAGTAGCCTTTTTTTTTCTTAGCTCTTTTTAGCTTTCTGGATTGGAATCAAACAACACTGACAAATTAATTCTTCTTCTTCCAACAATACAGATGGTATTTCCCCTAAGAGAGAATTTTAGGAGGTTTCCCAAAGAGCAAGTTTCTCAGGTACTAAAAAAGTAACTGAATCTTAAACATATCTTTTAGAAGTGTCTACTTCAAATCAAAGTATTCTCTCAAAATCATGAAAAAGGATATTCAAATTTTCTCTGGGCTACAGGTTTCTCCATGTCTGTAGGTGATCTTTTTGGAAAAGTGCCATCATGAAACCATTAGCGTTTTGCTTATTTGCCCTATATTAAATCAACCAGCAATGCAAATGATCGGGGTGCTGTGCTGGGCTGGAGGCTGCCCAAGTAAGATGGCAAATTCATGTCTGAGGTTTCTGCCTTTTAGCAAAGGCAATGAAGATGACTTGGCAGCCCCATCTATCCTCAGTTCCATTCCCAAAGATAGAAACAGCAAAGAAATTGTTGGAAGGAATAGGCAAAAGTGACAGAGATTTTTGGATGTCACTAGTTATATTATGGCTAGAAGAATAATACCAGGCACTTGGGATATTTGTGCTAGAGCCATTATAGCCGGATAGAAGAGTGTATAATTGGAATAATGGAAGGAAGAACACAACGTTATCACTTCCGAAGAATTTCGTGAGTTGAATCTGAAAAATGAAACTACTGTACGGTGCTGTAACGGCAAAAGATCTGTGACTTCTTTACTTCAAAAATACTAAGACATTTAGCATCTGGAAAATTCTCTTTGCAGCTTCTTCAGTGAACAGTCTAAATGTAGATTTTACTGAAATTTCAAGATCAGGGACAAGTTTACTCAAGACAAAAAGTCTTGTCACAGAAGAAACCATCTGGGGCCCTGCAATTATTCCTAGTTCCATGAGGCACACTGATGACGGCATCACCCATGTGGACACAACATGCTGAGGTTTACGCACCGCATTTGATCATTAATCTGATGCCAGCGGCACACAGCAATCACCTCAATGCTCAATTCACTTGCATTTTCTCATTTTTTGCACCCCTGAAAAAAGCTACAAATAAGTCAGGGTGCTGCTAGACCTTTTTCAATAATGTATATTACTTGAAAGATGAAAGGGAACACACATTTATCTTTTCCTATTAGAGTGCTAATTTATGCAAGTTCGTTTGCCTTTTGTGTCTATTGATTGGATTCTTGTTGTCTCATCCTCTGTACTCCATTACAATTCTCACTGACTTAATAATAATGCAAAGCCAGCCAAAATTTGCACAGATTTTCATATGCTTTTGCATCTCCAGCCTATTTAAAAGTTTGCCTAAGCAAGACAGTGTAAGTAGAAATTATGGGCGACACAAGTAAGTATTTTACTTCATCACATTAGAAAGAAAATCTCAGAAGAGATGAGACTACTTAATGGTTGAACTTCACTTTTCAATTTTAAGTAGTCATGTCTGAACATTTGAAAAGATCCTGTGCTTCAGGCATGCTGAAATTAAAATAGAAACACAATTTGAGATTATAGATTATAAAACCAGTAAGCACAGCTGCTATCTGCTGGACAGGAAGGAATGGCCGTCCTTTTCTAAATCCATTTATGTAAGACACACTTAGAAGTAAAATTTCTTTTACTATGAAAACCAGCTCAAAACAAGGGTAAGGCCAGAGGAACAATTTTCAGACACTGTTTGCTATGTATTTGTTCCTATTCTTAAATAATTCTTAATTTATTCCTTCAGTGAGCGTATATATATATATATATATCCATATTTTTCCCTATTAGTTAGTCTAGACACTTTCCTTTTAAGCAAAGGAATCAAGTTTTAGCTCAGAGATCATGATAAATTAAGTTAGTTAAACATAAAGTGACCTAAGAGCTGTTTATTGTAACACAAAAGTGGACAAAAGTTGCTGACCTGGGATGTGATTTTAAACCCCAAAACATTTTTTACTCTACTTTTTACAGGGCGCATATATGTTCTGTTGAACAGTTAATAACCATTTCTTCTTGTTTTTACTTTTCTAATTTATCTATGTCCAAAAAGGAAGAGGGAAAATGGTAAAATTCAGGAAGAATGTAACCTCATCCTCCTCCAGGTTATTCCTGGAAGCAGCATTTCCACAACGCAGAAATCACAAGATGTTCAAGAGCTGGTGCAAAGGGAGGCTTCTCGGCTTATTGAGGATTCTAGGATTGCTCAAGCAGGGATGTCTGACAGAGGCGGGGGATGCCTGGCAGGTATGGAGGTCAGCCACCCGAACCTCTCTAAGGATGGCTGCAAATAGCACAAGATGTCCAGGAACATTAACAGGTGTCCTCGGAACCACTTGGGAGGTGTCAATAATAAAAAGTGGAAATCAACATGCAAAGAAAATTTCTTCTTTAATCCTTTTCGTGGCACCTGGCTTTTTCAGCACATATGGTCTGTAAAGTTTGATAATGTCTGGAGGTTATCAAGGAAGTCAGAGATGCTTAAAGATATTTCAACTTTAAAAGTATCTATCTGATAACTGAAGAAACAACTATCTTATTGATTGTGCCAGGCAATGAAGGAAAATGGGTCAAAAAAAAAAAGTAATACAAGCCACCTGCCTAGTTTCTTTTTTTCATGGAAAAGTTTTACATTTTTTATTTTAAAAAGCAAAACAGAAAAAAAGGATAGAAATGATACAGAATTTCAAAAACCAAGAAAAAGTAGGAAATTAACACTAGTCAATATATTGCACATTATCTCAAACTAGTTCATGTTACAAGATCTATATCAAACAATGACAGCACAAACTTCGTTTTGATGAAGAGAGATTAGTAGCATAATAATCTATCTAGTGTACATATGCATACATAAATTTATATATGTTTGCCAACATACACATAATCTTTTCCTTTCTTCATTTTTTCCATTCCCCTATCCTAGTAGTTTTGTCTTTTTGAAACCTTCGTAGTTTCAAATTTGAATTCTGCTGTTACTCACTTTGCATCTTTGGCATGTTACGTTATCTCCCTGTGCCTCACTTTCCTTGCCTCCAGCATCAAAATAAAAATAATGCCTCACCCCAAAACATTTGTTAGGATTAAATGAATAAAGTAAATTAACAGATAAGAACTAAATGTATAGGGCTTGACAAATAGTTTTTGATATATATAGGGAGGATTGAAATATACATTAAAAGTTTGAATTTTAAAAATGTATTACTGAGTTTGACCCCCAGTACCAAAAAAATAAAAAAAGTACTTTTATAAAAGACTCAGTGCAGTTAATCTCCCTCAGAATATTCCATCTTGCTCTGAACTCATCCCATCACTCCTGCCTCTTTCTGAAGTAGTTCTGGAAGTGCTCTTTCATATCTTCTCAAGGTGTATGTGACCAAATGTATGCTGAATGATGGTGTATGCTGAATACTATGCAGCAAGAAAGTACACTCATAAAAATACTATACACATCCGCATCCACCTTACGCCACCAGACGCGGCATCATGTGACTTCTGGCTCTTCCCCAAAGTCAAAATGACAAGGAAAGACAAAGGTTTTTAATCCATTCAAGATAGCAAGGCAGCCATGATAAAGCAACTAAAGTCACTCATGAAAGACTTCCAAAACTGCTTCAGAAAGTGAAGCAATACGTGAAACAATAAGTTAAGTCTGTTCAAACAATAAGTTAAGTCTGTTCAAAGCAAAGGGGAGTAGTTTGAGGGGGATTAATGGGAATATGTCTTTATAATTTTTGTTTTAACTAAAACATTTGGTCATAGTTCTTGTCACTCTTGGTATTAACATATGTACAATTAGATTATTTCCATAGCTAAAACAAGTATTTTTGTCAGCTATAATGGAGAAATTCTAATTCTCTAAAAGACATATGGAGACTTTCAAGACTTCTTAGAAACAAAACTTTCAACAGTAATTGCCATGTGTCTAGAGTAGACACAGTGTAATTATAACAAATTTGTTTATGAAATAAGGAAAGGTCCCATCAACTGAGGAATGGATAAAAAAGTTGTGGCATTTTTATACAATGGAGTACTACTCAGCTATAAAGAATGATCACATTGAGATATTTATAAATAAATGGACATGACTTGAGACTATACTTGTAAGCGAAATAAGCCAGACTCACATGTGTAAACACCGTATAGTCTCCCTAGTATGAGAATTGATAAGAGTATATAAGATTTTATGGTAAGCATGAGTCCCCATCTCATAGCTTTAAAGCCTTTCAATGTTTTCATTCATCAGTTGGAATGGTTTTATTCTGCTTTGTTTGACTATATCATGCGTGATGGTATGAACAGCTTTTTTGAAGAAAACAAAACATTATGACAGCTATTGCTCATTTAATATCATCCTTTTTAGAAGTCCTACCATGATTCTATTCTTCTACTACCATTGGTTCTATCTATCACATTGTGTCTTATTGGGATTCGACTATGTGTGATAGTATAAACAAAAATTTTTTTATCAAAAATGAGATATTATAGTACCCATTGATCATTCTCTGTTATTCGGTTCAGAATGCCCTGTAATTCTTTCACTCTTTGAATGGTTTTATAATATTTTGTTACGTTTGATATTATTGTATTTGAAACTATGCTCAACTATAGCAGAGAAAGAGATATTGTGATAGCTACTGTTAATGTCTGGTTGTCTTAATGTTAAATACTGTGTTGCCTATGTTGTCCTGTTCTGATCTGCTCTGTTCTGCCCTCTTTTGTTTTATTCTCTTTAAAATAAAAAAAAAAGAAATAAGGAAAAGTGACCAATAAGGGTAAGTTTTTTAGCATGGTGCAGAAGACACTGATTCTTTTGAGAGGCTGCCTCAACACACAGAAAACTGAGTCACCTTTTGCAAGGGTGTTGTAAATATAAATTCACGGAGGACCACCACTTACGTGGTGTGGTTCCTATGGTTTCTATGTGATGTGGTATAGTGTGGTAAGGCCACCATTAAACAAAACTACTTCCCCAAAAGGTAACCTCAGTCCTTAAATATGAGTGAAGTGTTGCTCTATTTCAGAAGGAAATCATACTTGCCAGCTAGTGCATTAATATATTTTCATTTCTATGACTCATTAATACCTGTCACCTCACAGAATTAAGAGTCCTGAGAGACCACTGAACATAGTGGATAAATTTGGATGAGAAAGGGGCCTCAGCAAAGAGGCATATGGAAATGATGGAGGTGCAGGGTGAGACATTAGAGAGACCCTGAGAATCTCAATTCTGCTAAGGTTAGCTCGACAGAGTAAGTGTCTTCACATTGTATTAGAATAAATGAAGTTTCTCTACAGAAAGGCCTGTTTCAACTTAGATTTTACAATTACACATCACTTAAGCAATATGATATTTCATTGACCTTCTGTCCTTTCTTAATTTGATTGACTTTTCACATGCTTATGTCCTGTCTCTCTTTATTAATTAATTTACTCAAGACAAGAATATTGATTGCCTCTTGTGACTCAGTCATCATACTTGAAGGTTCAGAAACAAAACTCAACCAAGACATAGCCCTGCCCTAGAGGAACTGACAATCTAAGGTGGTGGGAGCAGAGACAAGTCATACAAATAAATCACCCCAATAAAATGTGGTAAATGTCGTAAGAGAATTTTTTTCAGTTGCCGTGGAAAATAGGAAATAGTGGTATACTTTGAAAGAGTTCAGGAAGATGTCACAGAGGAGCCAGGTCTTGAAGCATGGACAAAATCATTTTTAAAAGGGTAAGAAGGTGAGCTTCCCAGGCAGGTGACACATGCAACACCAAAGAGGCTGGAATCAAAGAGTTTGATGAGGGAGCAGTGAGGCTATCAAGGAAGGCTAGAATCTTACCTTAAAAGTTATAACTTTGTCAAAGACCAGTGGAGATTTTTAAGAAGGTATAGGCCATGACTGGATTTGTGGTCACTGTTTGGCCCTGAGGAGGGCAGACTGGATGGAGAGAAAGCCAGGAGCAGGAAGATCATCTAGGAATCTAATGCAATAGACCAGGTAAATACACTGACCTCCCAGGCTTCAGTCGAGGAGGATTCCTTACTCCCCACCACCTGCCAATAAACTATTCACTTAAGCATCTGTCCAGTGGCTACTTGTAGAAGACCCTTCTGTACCAAGGTACTCGGCACTGTGGAAAGCTACAAATTAGGTTAGATAATAACCCCTCACTTCAGCTTCTTCTGGTTGCCTACACTTGAAAGAGCTTAAAGTAGGACTTGTGCAGAAATAAAGAAAAGGAGATGAACAAGAGAAAGCTTGCACAGAGAAAGAAATGTCAGAAGAGGGTTAAAAATAATTCCCAGCATTTCTTCATTATTTTAATCTTACCACATATTATAGGATAAATATAGAGTGGCTGAAAATCATTGATGTAAAATTAAGAGTTGGACTTAAATATATCTGCATTTTATAGACTGAGTTGGACAAATCATTTAATTACCCTGTGATTTATTCTTTTTAAACAAACAGACAAACTGATTATCCCAAAGTTTCTATGGTCCCATTTCAAGTTAACAGCATGATCATGCAGAATAGTCAGCATATATTGGAGGCTAAATTATTTCAACAAGTAAATAAGATTTAAATGAACATTGAGGTGACTCCCAACCACTACTAGATTTCCATTTATGACACCACTTCTGCTGAGTGAGGAGCAGATGTAACCAGATATTCAAAGCTGGCACATTGTCTTGTGCCCAGGTGGCACAAGGAAGCCATAACAATTGCCTAATGTCTGGCATGGAGAGTTGGAAGGCAAAAATATGGCTAAGACCATAAAAAGGATTCCACTCTTTTGGCATAAAAAGTGACAGAACTAGGGACAATTTAGGTGATGACAGCTGATAGAAATGCCACCCCTGATGGGAAACTACAAGAGTATCGGTAGTTACAGTTTATCACATCATCATTTCTTCCCAACAGCTGCTCTCAACCCTACTGAGGGCCAGAGCAACACAACAGGAAACAGTAAATATAGTGATGAGAAAAATCACTGAAGTCACCCTTTTGTAATTTCCCTCAAGAATCTTCTCACCTGTTTCATATTGTCTCATAACATCCAAAGTCTTGAGGAGATTTCCAGCTTCCAACATACCCAATAAAGAAATTCAAATATGTAATATACACTTAATCTAAATTATTTTACACCTGTTCCCTTCTACTAAAAATGATATTAAAAGTCTCTATTACTCTCTGTGGACAAATAAAATTTACTGTCTTCCAAAATCTTTTAGAAGGGAATTAGATGCCAACAATGCAGGGGTAGTTTAAGATTTCATCTATCTCCAAAATTGTTGACAGTATGGTAAACAGATGGAGATCATTTCTGGTATTCTAACTTTTCCTTTTGGTTCTGATGAAAGATATATTGATATAAGTGATGACATAAGTGTTTTGTTGCTATGTGTGGTAGATAGACCTACAGGTCCCAAAAGTAAGGTCTAATCACATCCTTTCAAATGATCTGCTATTGTTGCCAGTAAATTTGTGCTTCAAATACTATATTAGGAAGAAGGTAGAGTTATGGGAGAGGGAAAAGGATATGCCAGGCAAAATTTTTTTAGTTACACTGATTCACTGAAACAAAATGACTTTTGAACACTATGGGATCTCTATAAACTTGCTTAGAATTCCATGAAGTTCTTCACTTCTCTACATGACAATAAAATCTTCGCTTCCCAGAAAACCAGTATATCAGCCTAATAGTGACTGAAATAAAATCACAGGACTGGAACTGTAGAATGCCTTCTGCTTTTCTCCCTTTTCTGCCTTCTTTCTGAACTAGTTGTGTATGTTAAATATTTTCTCCTCCAGATGTCTTTAAGCATGTTCAAAGTTATAATTCACACACAGTATTTGTGAAAGCCCAATACCTAAGAGTTATCTAATAAGTCAAATTTGTTTTAGCATTATTTTTTTTACATTGACTCCTGAAATTTTGTCTATAATGTACTTCATACATTATAGAAAGCGTGAAATACTGAGCAATTAGAGGGCTAAGGGTGAAAGTCAGGGCACTGAATATATGTGGCTCATCTACTAAATTATACAACAAAGTGTTCATTATTTCACATCAACTGAACTCTAGAAGAAATATTCAGGGTATTTAGAATTCTAAAGTTATACCTATAATATTGTTGAAATCAATCAGAGACCATTCAAACCAACGAGGATGTGAGAGTTATGTTTATATGTAACAATTCAAGAGTAACACTTAAAAAGTTACAGTGGCCTATCATTTCTCCTGTAACTTAAGAAAAATGGGGTAATAAAGCTGGATGCTTTTCATTTTTTCAGACAACTGCAAGAAACTAAGACTTACTTGGTTTTGCTATTGGCTTCCATGGTAATTCCTTGGAAGGTCAGAGAGCTTCAAAATGTGTAGAGAACCACGCTATTCCCTAGCATAAAAGCTTTAAGTTTAACCCAAACACAAAATTTTAAATATAGTTTATTAGACTATTAAAAGTTTATGACATCACTTTGCCATTCCTTGGTATTCATCAATAAACCCCCATTGATCTCTACAGGAATCTTAATGTAGCCTCTTATATAGTAACACCTATGTTTCTTAAGCTTCAAAGATCCATTTATTGCACATGTGTAATTTGCCCACTTATTCCTGCTGAGATAATGCTCCCAGTTTAATTGCCCATAGAGCACCTGGATAAATCAGCTATGTTGGTTTGTATTAGCTGTCCATGCATACACATGTGTAAAGAAAAAAAGAAAGATTGCTCATATTATAAACTGTAAGGATTAGAATAAAAAATGCTTTCCTATGAGCCACAAATTGACTAACAGATACTTCGAGATATTGCAAAATGGGAAAAAATTTTTCTTAAAAAATATACTTGGTGAAATTGACTACTTCATTGTTTTGGAGGCAGAAAATAAATAATCTCAATATACATTAATAAATGCAGATTTATTTATAAATAAGGAAAGAATGAGTGATGATGAATAGATGGATGGATGAATAAACAAATTCATAGAGAAAACATATAAATTATCCAAACCAGAACACATTTAAGAAAGGTCTGTTCTATAAAACTGACATTTACTTACAGAAATTCAAGTCCATTTTTACTTGATAATCAGCACTACAATGAAAGAAAAATCACTGCATATAAAACAAATTATTATCTCTTCTGTATTAAACCCCTAAAGAGTAAATTTCTAATTGATCATCTCATTACAGCCATTAGTCAAACATAAGAATTACAGTACATGTACCTTGGAAAATTTGTGCATGTGTACACACAGAGGCCTAACCCAAAAACACTAATATCTTAACATGACACATTAATCCTTTAAATTTGTGAAGAAATGGTTTCTTTCTTGTTTTAAAGTAATTTATATAAATGTTGTTGTCTCATATAAGAATAATAATACTGTATTATTTTAAACAAATCTCTACTTGATTTTCTAGCTTTCTTCCAAAGACACTTTATTTCCAGGTGAAAATACACTATTAAATTGGGTATTGAAATATATGATAGGTAATTTTTAGTCTGTATTAGTCACATTCTAGACTAAGTTCTAAAAGTGGCAAAATGCTCAGTTAGAAATACATAAGGACTTTTTGTACATGCTAATGTGGAAAAAACAGATAAAACATTTTCTTTAAAAAAATACTGTCAGTATCTGGTAAAACTGGACAATGACCTATTATAATAAATAAATCTCATATTCAAACATATTTTTCTCATTTGAAAAATATTGGCATGTATAATTGCCAAATTGGTCTTACGGTATCCTGATTTAAGTATAGCTTAAAATATGCTGAGTCTTTATACACGGGCTCTTTTATTTACCACATTATATGCATCGTACATGGGAATCAAATTCTAGAATTCAGCTCCATAAGTACCGACGTACGAAAGCAAATAAAAGTTTATTTATAGGTAACTGAATTCATGATTTTTGGAGCTACTGACTAGGTGATTTTAAAGTGGTACTAGTAACACAGTCTGCCAAATGTCCACCTTTGACAATTTTAATACTTTGTGGTATCAATTTAAAATAAACACAAACTCACAAACTCTAGCAGTTCCCGAGGCCCTAATGGCATCAGGGGGAGCAGGTGTCACTGACATACGTGTTGATATGATGCAAGGCCATCAGATGCTAATGGCCACCTTCAAAAGGAGCAGAGGCCTAACGTGGCTAACTGTGTCCCCTGACTGTGATGGACTTGATTAGAAGAACAAGAAGCTCTCAGCAGAGAGAGAGAGAGAGAGAGAGAGATTCTTGCATAACAGAATGAATTCTAGGTCACCATTTGCCCTGTTGTAAAACAGTAAAGGCGTTCAAGGCAAACATTTCCCCGGTAAGTACCACAGACATTTCTTCTGTCACTCTTCGATTGATTTTACACAAAGTAAAGCAAATGCTTATTTCAAGTATAAATACATTTTTTCACTGAAAATTGAATGCAATTCTGTAATTCTCTTTTGAGTAGTTACTTTAAAGTACTTTGTACTAAACTCGATAAGAAAAAAATTGATTTAAGATAAATAGAACGTTTTCCTTATACTTAGTTTCATCAAAACATAAACGAAAATATATAAAAAGCATAACTTTATTTTAAAATATAAAGAGTAAACATTTAATCACTGAAAATGCTACATTAAAATCAGTTCAGTTCAACCTTCAAAATCTACTTTGTAATCTTCTGCTTCTTTCAGCATCAGCTCCAAATGACTTCAGTTTCCCATTAACTATGTGCAAAGAATATTTCACTTACGCCAATGGTGACTTATTTTAACTATCTCCATGTTAGAAATGTTTAAATCTCAAGATTTAGATACATTAAAATTAACTATATTAATTTTAAATTCTCAAAATTGAAAATTTAGGAAAAATTTATAATATACAAATAGCCACATGTTAAGTCCCTAAAATAATGTTGAAGTCATTTCATCAATATGAGAATGTACAGCACAGTATGCCATACTTCATGTGCTCATCAGTTTGCCATGTTTAGTATATTTAGATGTAGGTGGAAAGGAATAGGGAAGAATACATTCTGAGGACAAACAATTTTATAAGTGATTTGTAAATCTTAATTCTACTTCCTTAAACTTTCTGCTCAATGTGGCTATAAAACTGAGAGCATGAGGGAGGAAAAAGGAGCAAGTAGGGGAGTGAGTAGAATTTTAAGTCTAAAGAACTAAAACTAGGTTATTTTAAGTCCCACTCTATGAACAGAGATGGTTTTATCTGCAGCTAAGTGTTAGAAGCATGGGATAACATTAAATGCAGATTCCATCTACCTGCTGGACTCAACAAAATCTGAAAACCTCCACTGAAGCCTCCAAATGTAACTGTCAGTCAGCTGATGTTAAAACCTAATGTCTTTTCCATGGCCTTACACATCTGGTCCCTGTCAGTGTCAGCAGGGCTTGTTGGATACGGTGTCACAGCAGGCAAGATGGTTTATATGCATAGACCCAAAGATCTCAGCGCTCATTCAGGGGATGCACTGCATCTGGCAGACTTGCTATCAACAAATGATTGACTAAAACTAAACAAAACTTTACATCCTGAAATCTGAGCACTCCCTACTCTTCCCCTCAACTAAGATCGAGAATATATTTAGTTAGCTGGGGACTTCACAAAAGATCCATGTCAACAGTTTATTAGTGAGATAGGGGGAAAAGGCACATTAAACACCTCTATGCTTTGACCTCTGACCTTGTTAAGCTGGCACATTTTTAAAATTCTTTGTGGGATAAGGAATTCCTAACCAGCTACCCTGAGGACTTGAGAATAGCTGGTGTTCCAATATGTCCAACATTTTTCCAGAAAACCTTTAAGTGAGGGACGGCCCTATTACCAGATGAATGCATAAGTGGATATTGCCTATATCAAATAAATTTTCTAAAATAGTGCATCAGATTGCAATGGAAAATTCCTCACTGGTTTTAACCTCTCTTATTCCTTCTTCAGAGGACAAGACAGAGACATAAGGCACCCTAATTGTCTCCTTCCTTGCTGTTAAAGCTTATTGTTGCAATCTGATAATGGATTAATTCTCTCCAGTTTATTCAGTGTGAGTTATTTTTTCTACAGGCCTTGTAATGAACTCTAAAACTAACATTTTGGCCAGTTAGCATTAGTATCTGCTCAGACTAACTTGAATGCTCTGATAGCCACACTGGGTACAGTGAACATGATCTTGAGAGTTTCCTACCAGAAAAACACCATTCATTGCCTGGAAATGTGTCACACTATGCTGTTGTTAGAATAACACAGTTTTTAGACTTGATGGACATAATATGATGTTTAAGATATTAACTTCTTTTCATTTAGAATTGTTAATTGAAAAAGATTTAGGAACCTAGTGAATGATTTAAATGTCGTGGTATTTTACATGCAAAGGTTAAGGATGAGTTCCAAGATGGTAGGGTGGCAGTTTAACTCCTAAACGGAAGTGGCCATATATATCAAGCTGAAGTTAATTTAACCTAAACTAACTAGGGTGTGATATATATTTTTATCCCAGAGCTCCAAGTCATTTCCCACATCTCTCTCTAGGAACATGCTGAAACTTGCTTAAGCACTGAAGGAAGGGGGTAAAAGTAAGTAATGGTTGTATAGATAATGTCAGGGCAGTGCAAATCATCTCTGGAAGCAGCCAGATGTTCATGCACTGTCATTTATGCAAGCCGGCTTGTTTTAACATGCAAAGCAGTGGGTTATGGTGCTTTCTGTCTAGGTAAAAGTGTAAAAAGTGGCATGTGTAGCAGCCAGAAAACAGGAGCATAATCTTTTCAGATCTTGCTGAACCTCTAGAGAGTTGAAAAATATTCCATTTTAAGAAAAGATATTTTTGAAACCCAGTTTTGCTACAACTGTGCCAGGGATTGAGGCGTGTGTCTATATGAGATGAACAAACTACACTTGTCCTAGCAAATCCATTTAGCTTCACTAATGCTTTGGGTGGGGTCTGAACCATAACCTCCTGCTTCTCTCAACAACTCATTTTTTGTCTATAGGAGCTATCTGCTGGAGCTTGACTCCTTGTTCAAGAAGAGCATGTAAGAAATCTGAGGAAAGAAACTGGTTTGAAACTTACAGATCCACTTCCGTAATCACACCATTTCCAAAGAACCTGCATGACCTCAAATGTACACCTTGACTCAGTGCAATTGCGCAGCTCTTGAACAGTGCAGCCTTCATGTTCATCGTGGTTTTGTGGATGGGGAGTCCCTTCTTCCAGGTCAAGCTTTCTGTACCTCTTTCCACTTTGTCCCACATGGGCTGGGCCCAAGGAGTCACAGGCTTTCCAGTTAACCTTTGGTGAGCAGCCTCAATGGTCTATACAACTTCTCTTGGCAAATCCCTTTTAATAGCCTCCCACTGCACAAATTTCAAATTCCAAACACTTCTGAAACACAACTTTTCTGACTTTGTCTGTTTTAACTTTCACTGCTGACTTGTTATTGTCTCCAAAGAAATCTCATGTTTCACTTAACAGTGTACTCCACAAAAGTGAGAGGAAATGACCAAATAGTCTTTAGAGACAAAAGCACTCTAATCCTTTTTATTGGCCTCCAGCCATATTACTTGTATATTAATCACATAATTCCGAAAAGTTATTTAGTTAACTTTAAGAAAAACAATAATAAGGGATATTTTGAGCCAGAGGGAAAATGAGTGAGTGGAACATTGTACTATCTGCTCTATTGTTATAAACTGACTACTGCTCTAAAAAGTTAAATCTAATTTTGGACCAAAACATACACAGAGATGCTCTGAATTACCTTATTTATGAGCAGCCACTCACTACTACATACCTTCATTTCACACATTTTAATTCATTTATTCCTTAAAACAACTTTATGAAATTAGTGATACTGTTCCCATTTTGCAGATAAAGTAACTGAGTTGAAGAGATATTCTAGAATTGATTAAAGGCCACTAGGCAAATAAAGCCAGGGTTCAAATCCCATCTCTCCTGAATTTCATGTTCCTCATTGCAAGATCTTTTTTTCTAAGCCATTTTGCTTACTCATAATAGATTTATTGTTGGAACTGACAATTCAGGGACAAATTTAATGCTTAATGGAAGATGTTACTTCTGTTGGATTTGTTTCTTGCACCTCTTTGCATTTTTGTTATTAATATTATTATTGTTGTTGCTGTTGTTATTATTTAAATGGTCTCATGTGATACACCTTCAATCAGTCATTCAAAAGTCTTCACAGAGCTTTAACTACATGTCAGGCATCCTGCTGCACCGTGGGGTATCAGGATAAATATGCTATAATTTCTATGCTCACAGAATTCAGCCTAGTCACAGCGACAGACCCATAAACTTATAATTACATTTTGACATGTAAAGGTGGGATTTCCAAATATAGCCTTGAAGATAAGAAAAGGCTTACCAGAGTCAAAGTTTGAGTAGGAGTTATCTAAAGTTAACAGAGACATTCTAGGTAGGGTAGACAGCAGGAAGGGAAAAAGGCAATGAGATGAAAAAGATGATGCTCGGAACATGGACTACTAAAACATTCTTTATAAATAGTGAGATAATGAACCATAGTTTTAAATAAGCACTTCCTTAATTTGTCATGCAGAAAACAGAGTGCTGGAAGCCCACAATGTAGGTCAGTGTCATGAATTATTTACTAAAATTATAAAAGAAAGGAAGCTTTAAATTCCCTTCTTCTGGGTCAGGGATTTAGCTCAGCAGCATAAGTCCCTGCCTGGCAAGCACTAAGTCATGAGTTCGATCCCTGGTACCAAAACAAAAAAAAAAAAAAATTCCCTTCTCCTTCACAACCCTGTTGAAAACATTGCTAATGTGAACAAGTGTCTCGCATACAACACTAAGCTTTTGAGGAAGTACTTTTTAGACCACCTTCTATTGTGTGTAATATAAATATAATCAACCATCCTATATCAGGAAGAAAAGACGAAAGAATTTTAGTCTTTGGAAACTTTAGTAAAATATTGCTGATATTTTAATAAATGCATTCTAGAGCTTTGTCTTTTATTTAGATTCTCTACAAAGATTAAGTGTACAAAGCTTAATTTTTTATCTAGACAAAATACACTTTTTCATAAACACATACCTGATAATTTTTTTAATCTGTGTTTTTTTTAATCGGTACTGGGGATCGAGCTCACGACCGCACAGTTGCAAGGCAGGCACTTATGCCACTGAGCTAAATTCCTAGCCCAATTTTTTTTTTCTTGAGCCTAACGAGCACATCTATCTTCAAATTTACTTTGAAATTAAATATTTTATTTTAGTAGGTAAAATATCAATTGGAACACATCTTTATTTTCAAGCTTAAGACACAGAAAAGCGAGATGCCCTGGGGGGACAGTGAAAACTGAGGAACTGCAGACAAATAGAGAAAGCTACAATGAGGAGCCTTCTGAATATCCTTTATCCTGTACCCACAATGTAATCCCAGCAACGGCATGACACCTATAGAGATGGAGTCAATTGGTTAAAATCACCAGGTTTAATAATCTCAGGGTTTAGAGAAGATTGAATTCCTGAATTCCAGGATAATGTTGCAAAAAATTATCTCCTGGGGTTCTCAGAGCATAAGGCAGTGGAAGACCCTGTGAAGTTGGCATTTTCTTCTACTAGAAAATCACCATTGCACAAAGGCAGAAGAAAAGTGGTCAGAGTTGAGTTGTCTGACAGTGACACCCACAGAAGGATGTTTTCAGCTTCCAGTGTGGTGGATAAGTTTACCTGGAACCCCACCTGATGATATAGCAGCTGAAGGGAGCACTTCAGTGGAGGTGGCTTTCCTGGCCAGAACTCTGTCCCAGTTTTCAACAGACACCACAGCCTGCTTGATGCAGGCAGACAACCGCCATTTCATAGTCCTTCTCTGAGGGCTCAACTCAAATATTTATTGTTTAAAAATACTTAGGCACTATAAAGGTAACTTTTGGCACGTGGTTTTGTATTTTCCGGCTTTACGCTGTCTTTTGAACTGGAGTATACTACTGTGCTATAGGAAAACTAGAAGAGCCAACAAGGAATTACATATAGAAATGACCTGTTGTGCTAATCAGAAGATGAGAACTTTCCCGTCCTCTCATTTAATAACCTGCATTACAGTAAAAGCAGAATGATATGTAAAGTTTTGGAAAGTATCTGATTTGTGATTTTGCTAAAGCCTTCCAGATATGAGACTATAATTTAAAAAGATACAAAAAATGAATTTAAGAAATGGATCTAGCACCATGAAGCAAAGGATTATGGGCCTCATCCATTTCAGCTCCGTGTCTTCTATTATTGCCTGCTGACTATTTCTGCTCATAAGGGACCGTGAACTATCCATGAGTGCAAAATGGATACAGCACAAATTGATTCAGTAACATCACACAGACATGTATGAATAATGAGGTTCAGTTGCAGTCTGTCACACAGCAAGCATACCAGTGTAACTGATTTATTGAAAACTTGAGTAGAACTTCATTCTTAAAGAAAGGTATCAGCTGTTTACTTTTTTGTTAATTTTTTTCTTTAACCAAACCAAGACCCTTTTTAATTTAAAATGTGGGAGGGGGAGCCAAAACTAGCACAGATTTGATCTACTTTCAGCATCACAGCAAAAAAATGGAGAGAGGGAGGATAAATGATACCAACCTTATTATAGCTTGAAGACTCATCAGAGGTACTAATAAATTGAAATTCCCTAAGGAAAGCTGTGTCTTCCCATGGGTATCTATGATGGTTAGAGGAATACAGTTTTTAAAACTAAAGAAAATGAGCTTGTTCCTAATCTTCCTTTTTAGATAGTATCCTACAGTAAGAGAAACAAAAGGATACTTCAGATTATTCTATATCTGCCATGAAAATAATGGTAGGTATGCCCTTTAAAACCAGAGATGATAATAACAATCTCAAGAGTCCAGTATTTTTGAAAATACACTGTATTACTTTATATTTTCAGAGTAGGAAAATTTCAAATTTTGACTATCCATACATTTAAATACAAAAGGTAGAAATAGACTAGATGATGGCCACTAAGATCTCTTCCAATTGCCAGATTTCAAGGAGACCTTAAAATTCAAAAATCAAAGGTAGACAAAGATAAGGCTTTCCTAAAAGAGAAAGAGATTGAAAATAAAAGCAAAAGTTTAAATGTTCACCAATGGGCTCAATAGTAGGGTGCTTGTGTAGCGTGCTTCAGGCCCTGGGATTGATCCCCAGCACCACAAAAAAAAAAAAAAAGAGAGAAATACAACATACAGTTGTAAGCAGTTTTCAGATGAAGCGAGGACAAAGCATACACATGTAGAAGTTAAACTTGCCTTAACGAGACAGCCATTCAGTAGAGGTTTCTAACAGTACCAAGGTACCACTTAGAAAGTCACTAGGTTCAAGCCCCAAATAACATCTTTGGAAATCCAGTCAATATACCCCTAAAGAGAGGCTCCATGTGCCAGATATTAAATACAGAGAAAAACACCCTTTCTAGAGGTTGTAATCTAGGCAGGAGGAAACGGCAGATCTGGCACTCAGCTAAATCAACCCCGATCAGCTTTTGGATGCAGTACTGCTTCTGTAGGTCACAAGTGTTTAATTTTTTTTACAAGAATAACAAGGATCCTCTTATTACTTCTTTAAGCCAAGCATCATTTTAAAAGTGGCAAAAGTCATGCAAATCTAGCAATATCTTGATTAATCTATTTAGTCAGGTTGGTTCCTAAAGAATCAATTATTTAATATAGGCGTTAAATATTTTTTTTTAAAAAAAGCATCTGTAATTTATTCACTGGCCCTAGGGATATCTTTAGAATCAAAGACAGCTTAACTGAGTTCTGAAGTTCTCACCAAATACTTGTTCATGTTTTCAAAGAGCCCAGAAAGCAGCAAGGCACTTTCTGCTCCAGGCTACACATTAACTAAATTCCGATGTGTCCTGCACAGACCAACCTCTTGATCAATTATTTCCTGTAACTCTTTAGAATGTCCTTTTTGTTGAGTTTTTGGTTAGACCCTGAGATCACTTCAGAAACCCTGAAAATGCCAGGACACACACACACACACACACACACACACACACACACACAGAGCATGCAAAAATCCTGTGGCTCTCAACCTACATGTAGTTGTCTTCACAGCAAAGAGTGCAGCCCTAAGAGAATTCAGAAGCAGTAAATAGGAAGATAGTCTGCATGGGAGGAGATATGCAAAAACAACTAGAAACGAGAGAGAGAGAGAGAGAGAGAGAGAGAGAGAGAGAGAAAATGGGAAAAAGAGGTATATCTTTTATTTACATTATTTGTGGATTAAGATTTTTATGTTAAGAAATCAAGTGAACAAATGGAACAAGTGCTGAATTTATGATCTGATATTTTTAAAAGGAAACTGCTCCATAATAAACACCTACCTACAATGCAAAAAGCTCCTGGTAAACAGCCTCAAATCTATGCTGTGAGCTGAACCTAAAGTGTCGCATGTAGCATGGTTCTTGCAAAACTAATAAGTTCTTGAGTTTGCAGAATTTAAATCACCAGTTTAAAGGCAACAGCAGCCTCACCAACTTCCCAGAGACTTTGTGATGATCAAAACATGAAGATAGAGATGAAAACACCTAGCAAAGTGCAACACTATATCCTGCCATGTGGTATAGCATCACACAGAACACCCGCTTCATATGGTAGAGAAGCATCACAGCTCCCCAACAAGCAACTTGACGGCCTCATCCAAGCGAAGGTTGGTTTTCTTCTTCCAGACCTATCCTCTCAAGCCCATTATATAGATGATAGATGGTGCGCACACATTAAGGTTCAAAAGGGTCACAGATCTGAAACTTGTGCACACACATGGAGAGAAATGCTATATAAAGAGGGACACTGCTGAGTAAACAGTTGCTGGCATGCAGGAGACCTAGGTTCTAGCCTCTGTCCTGTCAACCAGCTTACACTGTGATGCTGAGTATGTCATACATTTTCCAGGGCTTGATTTCCTCATCTATGAAAAAGGGGACTGAAACTAGATTAGGGTAAACATAGTTCAATACGTACTCTTCAATTCTCAGTGTATATTATTCTTTTATTTTGCACTAAAATACAACCAAAACCATTCTTGAAGATTGAGTCTTTTCTCCAGTATATGTTGCATATCACTAAATTTAAAAAACATTATAAAATAATATATAGCATAATGTTAACAAATTGTATCCACATGCATACTGCAGACTCTATCAATGTAATATAGTCTGGATGGTGGCATTACAAATAAAGTTTATTTTCATCAGCGTGTTTTAAAATATGTTTTTATTTTCCTTCAATGACAGTATATTAACTTTATCATCAGAAAAAAATAATACTAGAATTGAAAAGCTAAGCCCCTCACTTAATTATTTTCAGAACTGTCTTCCAATATTTTCCTAACAAAGATCTGTGACATAACATACATATGCATTTGCATATGTGTACACATATTTTATAAAACAGACTTGATGATAGAAAATCTGATACTTTGTAAAAATAACTGACCTAAATGTTTTAGAGAACAAATAAAATATTAAAATCTGTTATGGAGATAAGGAGTCTACTAATCAAAGGAATGACAAACTTGAGGATTACAAAAGTGTATTGCATGGGGCAGCTATAGCTAGAAGAATGTTCTTATAATCAATTTAAAATTCTATATTCTTTCATACACTTCCTCTCCTCTTTCCATTGAATGCCACACGTTGGTTTCTTGTGAGGATGATCAAGTTATTAACAATGACTTTGAAGGCATAAAGTCCCATCTACCAAGCCTGACCTAAGCTCCTAATTGTGAAAATGTCCCATGTAGTATCAAATGCCTTCTATTAGATCAAGATTTACTCTGCATAAGAACAAGATGGCAAGCGGGTTAAAAGCATTAAGAAAATAATTTCAAAGCTCAGGAGAGCTTTTAGGAAACTTTAGTATCAATTGTTCAACTGGAAGCATTGGCTACAGAAAGGAGACAGTGAGAACATTATAAGAATTAAAAAGGAGGCAGGAAAATAATGTAGGTACATCCTTCCCCTACCTTTGAGACTTTGGAGCCCTGGCAAGTTGAATTTTCAGCCCTAGGGTCAGCATATCAGCTGTTTGAGTGCTTCGAGCAAGTTTTGGTCCCCTTCTCTAGGATATGTGTCTGCAAACACCCTGCATTCTTTGTCATTCCTGTCACAACTTGAGCCCTGAGACACTAGTGATGAAGATGCCAGGTATTCTTGCCCCCACCCCAGGATACACTAAAAGGAACAAAACTGTACTTTTGCAAAGGTGAGGCAAGTTATGTCAGTGGTGCTGCTTCAAAATCTATTGTTTGTACTTCCTCAGGGGACAAATCTACTTTTAATTTTCCAGAGAAACAAATCATCACAGGGGATTCTGAGGCCAGGCATTCCCTTCTTTGCCCCACGTCTCCTTGTCTGAGGTGGTGAACAATTTCATTTCCTGCCCAAGTTTTCTACAATGAACTCCAATAACTTAGCCCTCCGCAGTCCTGACAGTTTAGTTAAATCCACAAGGCAAACTGTTACAAATGGAATCCCAGGCAAGAGGGGAGTTGCCCATAGGCTCAAATTAACTACCAGTCCCCAAGTAGCAAACACTCACTTATCACACAGAAAGAACTCTGAAGCAAAACCAAATCTGTGAGCCAAATCCATCATGCCAGGAAAGAAAGGAAAATAAACACCACAAGTCCATGGCTACTGTTTGCACGGTCATGCTGGACTCCATGTCCTGACAGACAGTGCTCCCAGCCATCCCTCAGCCTGAAGAGGTAAATCTGTTTGTAATGCAAAACTCCTTTACTCTTTCTCTTTTTTGTCCCTGAGACCCACACTGAGCTCATTGAGGAAGAGTGGCCTAAGGGTTTACACCTGTGACCCAAACTTTCCATTCTGTGTGAGATTTTTCATTTTTCTAAAGAAAAACAATTCAAGGGAAGTTTCTGAACCACTGCTTTTCCTTAGGTCAGTGGTTACCAGCAGCGACAGCAAAGCTTTTTAGTTTCAAATGTGACCCAAATTATGACTTACGTTACGCCACATTTCACCTTCACTTCTCTCCAAGTCCCTCCCCAAGGCCATCTTTTCCTGCATAACCAGAGAGAGTGAACTTCAGTGTTCAAGCTTCTCAAGGTAGTGGTTGAAGGCTACCCAAGATGACAACTCAGTGTCATTTCTTCCTGTTCCTAGATCTTGTTCTATCACAACTTATGTGGAACATTAGTATTAATATGAACGAGTTAGGACAACATGACAGAACACCAAGGTTTTGCTTTGTTCCAAAGATGTCACATGGTATGTACCAGGCTTTGCTTTGTAACCTGTGGGCCAGGATGACAGCAAAGCTATGTGGTGACCATGAAGCTATGACAATTAGCTTGTAAGAATTTCAGTTCAACATAACTGAAAATAAAATAGTAACTAAATAATTATCATCAAAAGTTTTATTCCCAGGGAAATCGAACATAGAAATAGTGGTGATATACTTTGCCTGGGTTCTGGCTATTCCAGTCTGTTTACAGACATAACCTCTCATTTTAAATGTATCAGTGTGGTATATACTGACATAAAAAGTGTCCCTCACAAAGATGCACAGACAGACCTAAAGATCCTAACTAAGTAACAAGGAAAAGAGAGATAAACTAAAGTTTCAGGATACTGGTGCCAGACCCTGCCCTGTGCTCTACAACCACCCAAACCTACCTGACCCATGGAGACATGGTGATGTGAGAACCATTGTCTCTAAACTGACCTGAGAAAATATGGAGCTCTACGAGACCAAGTGACTCATCAGTTACCTAGTCCCCAAGTGCAGAAAACTAAGATTTGACCCTAGGTGTTTCTGATTCCACTTTTCGTGACAACCTGGTTCCAAAGGTGATGCCCAAGTAATTAAGAAGCTCATTCTTTCACTAAAATAGTCATCTCTCTCCAGCTGTCAAAGCTTTTCCTACCACACTAGAGCTCCATGTGGCTTTAGAAACAATGGAAATGGACAGCTCACTAACTGTGTTAAGCCATGGTTTGTGTCAGAGGTGGAGGTATTAAATGCTGAGTCACTTCTGTGCTTGGCAAAGATAATACTTTATCCTTCCTGTCCATGTATTCTAGCCAGTTAGCTAGGCGTGGAGAAAGATAGCTCAAGCACAGCTGGGAACTAGAGCTGAAAGGACAGAAATGGTGTCTCTTCCAAATTCCCTTTCCTGCTCCCACACCCTAGCAGGCCTCAGTGTCTGCCTGTTTTAATGATTCATACTTATGGGAACAAGGCTGATGTCACTGGACCAAATCTGGGTGGGTAGAATGCTACCTTTCCTAGCTGGGTTGCATGAGGAATATTCTTGCAAAACTGGGCTACAGAAATTTGCGTTACAGCATTTGTCTTTCCTACTTTCAGTCATTGTCAATAAAGTCAGGTCCATAAAGGAATAATCTTCTTATTATATGATTCAGTGTTTGTCAGTATTGTCTGCATAAGGTATTCATGCACCATACACTTGGTGTCTATAAAAGGAGACAAATGGAGTTTGCAAGTGAGTATTAGGTGAGTTAGTGTGTTTGGTCAGCAAGACACTCAGAACTTTCAGCATTTGGGGTCGGTTATTAAGAAATGCTTCCAAAGTGTTCACATTGACTTCAGTGCTGTAGAAAGTATGACAGCTGGAGTCAGCAGAAATGGAAGATAGATTATCCTAGGTAATCTATCTTGTAAACAACCCTTAAGAAAAAGACTGCAACCCTAAATTAATTGGGAAGGGTACTATGTTTGCCTTATATATTTCTTTTACTTCTTCCACAGCCTGGATCTCTAGGCTGTGTCCTTTGTTGGAACCTTAGTCTTGATAATAAGGAAAACCAATCTTTAGAAGACTACTAAGAGGTTACAGGGTAATTTACATTTAAATAGGTAATTACTGAACAAAATCGAAATATAAATCTGAAGCAATGATTATAATGGCGAAATTTTAGATAACATGACAAGTGGCAAACCGCTCAGCATCTATCATATTTGTAACAGTATTAGGAGAACTATAGGCGATATGTGAACACAACATTAACAAACAACGAATCACATCTCCAGAAGAGGTTATTCCTTTGTGGATCCTCTTTCAAGCAGTAATGGAGAAAGTCTCGGCCTGGTGCTAACAGGTCTCTATCACTTCTCTCACACTGGCTAATCTCTACTTTTGACACACAGAAAGAGTAGGTGTCAGGATCAGAGTCTTGTTGGCTTACTTACGAAAAATAATATTTACTCATGGCAAAGGGAAATTTAAAGAAAGGCTAAAACATTTCCAAACACTTGACTGAGTGCACATGTACAAGTGTGTGCCTATACACACACACACACTAGGTTAAAAAAAATGCTAGGATCTACAAAGAAAAATATTAAGTAAATTCTGGCACAAGCGATATGTGCAGAGAGCAAAAATTCTGAGGGTTGAGAAACCCTTTCTCAGAGCCTGCTAGTAAAGCAGCTTTACCCTTTGGCTTCACTGATCCAGAAGTAAAATACAAGAGTCTGAGACAGTAGGAATACCAGCTCCGAGTGTTAACAGCGGCAGCCCCAGAGGCAGGGCATGGAAACACTCTCATGCTGTCTTTCCCAGGCAGAAGCAGGAAAGAGGCCAGTGACCCACTATCCAAGGTCCTTTCCCTTGGCACAGCAAGTCAAATGTAATCCAGAAAAGGTAACAAATGTATGCGCACACGCGCACATTAAAACCTGGCTTAGGGTTTTTTTACACTGAGTTCATAATAATAGGAATTTCCATTGCAACACAGCATTTTTCCCTTTTCATGATCTATTTATGCCTCATTTAACACCCAATACCATTTTTATAGCAATGATCACATGCAAAGTCATATAACTTTCTTTTTTAAAAGCAGAGTTGTATATATTGTGCTTTAAAATGTGGGTAAAGAAATGCAAAATCAGTCTTTTTTCAAAAAGAAGAAATCTTGGCTGTCCTTTGTTTTGTCAGAAAGAAAGTTTATCACCCAATAAAAAAGAAATTATACTTGTAGCTTTAAATAGGCAAGACTCACACTGTCAAAATGCACATATTTTCTTGAAAATAGTCACCCTTAGGCAGGAAAAACAAAATTGCTTTTAATGACAGAACTTTTTAGACTGTACTTGGAAGAGAAGGGTGTTTATGAGAAATAAAGCTAATGAGTCACAGGACAAAACAAAAGGAATGGTGCCGTTCCTTTCTTGCTGATGCATAACTTGATAAGAATAAGTCCATCTAGCAGGAATCAATTAAAGGTCCATGCCTGACAGTAATGGTGCCAGGTGACCTCCCTTAGCAAGAGGCCACTCCTACCCTGGAGGTGTTTTTGAAGTCTTCCAGGTCTAAACAATCACACCCCCAGAAATTAAGGCATGCATTCCAGGGTGTACACGTGTTAAAATCACAGCATTTTTGGTAGTGCATCAGCTTTGACGGTTCTCTGGGTTGAAACTTATAAAACTGGGCCGGGGATTTAGCTCAGTGGCTTAAGCGCCTACCTGGCAAGCGCGAGGTCGTGAGTTCAATCCCCGGTACCAAAAAAAAAAAAAAAAGAAACTTATAAAACTAACTATGTTAAGCAATCCTCTCATATTTTAAGCAATGATCTATACATTTGATGTAAAAATAACCAGTTGGACTGTTAAAGAAAAATTAGGTCAAACAGGTTATTTGGCACCCTATAAGCATTAAGGAAATACAGCTGCATAAGTAAATGACATTTTTAAAAAAAGAACAAGCCTGAAATGTTGTCAAACCAGTCCGTGTGTGTTGATAAAGAGTATAGAATTTAATTACTCATGGGTGGTTGAGGAAAACCTGGCTTCTAACATACTTGCTAAAATTTAAACCACATTCTGCTTTAAGCAAGACCAACTAAATGGCTAGTTTAAAATGTGCAAGAATCCAGCACAAAATCAAAATGTGGGGTCCCTTGTTAGAAATATTTAAGAATTTCATTTTAGTAGCAGCATGGCATTAAAGCAAGAACTAGGCCCTTCTGAGCACTGGGCCCTGTGTGACCACAGGCTGAACACCCACCAGACACCATCCTCTTCTCCCCAACTTCACTGTTTTTTTCTGCACATTAAGAAAGTCTTCTCTAAACCACTATCATAGAGTTGGCCATCATATATCCAAATGAAAGTAGATTTTCTTTTTAAAAATTTTTTCTATTTGAAAGAGAATAAAACAAAAGAGGGCAGAACAAAGCAGATCAGAACAGAACAACATAAGCAACACAGCACTTTACAATAAGACAACCGGACATTAACAGTAGCTATCAAAATATCTCTTTCTCTGCTATAGAAAAGTAAATTTTCAAAACCCCTCAATGATACTTCCCTTAACAGATTCCAAAATTGGTCTAATCTCTCTCTCCCTCTCTCTCTCTCTCCCTCCTTTTTTTCTTCCCCTCTATTTCCCCCTCCAAGTTCCAATAAATAAAGACTTCTCAAAATATTTCAGTTTTCTGCTGCAGAGCTAAGCAAAGGAATTGCATGGTTGTTAACAACAGGCAGTTCAGTATACTGTGAAGGAAGAAGTTAACAATCATCTCAAAGTCAAGGCCCGTAGTCTGCCACCACCGTCTGGCTGACCTTGCCACAGTGGTGTCTTTCTTTTCTTGTTAATGAGTCTTTCAACACTCAAACAGGATGTCAGCTATGAGAGAAAGTTACTGCCCCTTTCCTACCATGAACCCTGGGGACACTTCCACGCCACAGGAATCCCTGTTACTTTCCAGAGCACGACTGTGCATTGTGGTCTAACCTCAAAATGAAACAGATATACAATACCTTAAAAGAAAACACACACACACACACACACACACACACACAAACACACACACCAGAAAGAGAAACCATTTGACAAGTTCTATTTCTGAATTCTAGTGTTCATTTCTGCTTCTCTATTTGGAAGCTCTGAATTATTCTCTTTGAGTTTAACAACTCTTTCTGGCAATGAAATATGAAGAGGTGATGATTTCCTCCAAATTAGGAGGACATTAACAATTAAGTGTTAATGTGAACACCGTTAACAGTAATGCAATTATAACTGTATTCCACAAAGGGCAATAGGAAATAATTACTCTGATTCTCAAGTGATAGTTGCAGAAGAATGAGATTCTCAGTCTAAAATTCATTAGGAGGGGCTCTGAAATGGAGATACACACCTATCATTGGAGGAGCTGCTTTTTCTGCTATCACACCAGCCCTGTCAAAGGCAAAGCAAATACTCCGTGCTATCTGCTTTCACTCCTGAAAAACAGTTGCAGAGGGGCCCCAGGACTATTGACTCACTTCACCTGGGTCTGACAAGAGGTACTCGGAAAGGGTTCATCTGAGTAGCAGAGATGTCATTTTAAGCCTTCACACTGGACCAAAGGTAGAGATACCTGATCATCACCGCATGGCTTCTGAGGATGATGAAGTGTACCGGGGGAAATGACTGATTTCCAATTACCATATGTATGTCAGCATTGAGACTTGACCAGAAACAGCAAATGAGTCATTAACACCTAGATCAGTTCTATCTGATTAAAATTGTAGGACTAAAGAAAAGCTGAATTAGTCAATTGCAAAATTTTATCCTTGTGGTACATAGATGGAATTTTAAAATGTATTTCTTAAATTTTCTACCAATCCTCAGTAGTCCTCTGACTATCTGTAAATCCTTTTCCCTATTACTTGTCAAGAATTAATGTTGCTAATAATAAGTAAAATGAACTTTTTATAATTTCACTTCTCTATACTCTGGTGAATCTGCCCATAAGAATGATGATAAAATGAAATCAGGAGAAAGATATCTTTTTGTCTCTTTCCTTCAACAGACCTCCATTTGTTAGCTATTCTGGTATTTTATTTGACATCCTTATATCTATCAGAACTTATGCCAAAGCAACAGGCTCACTTAGGACCTATTGCCATCTATGTGAATTAGCATTGCTACCTCATAACCAATCTCCTATGTTCTCTTTATCACTTCACCCACCTACTCAATTCATCAGACCTTTCCAGGCTGAGAATACAAGTAAGTGACTCCTCCTTCCATGACATTAATTATGTTCATGCTGGGTCTTTCTGTCCTGCAGGATTTGGCAAGACTCCTCTGTCCTGGTCTTCTTTTATGCCATGTAAACTCCCACTTGCATGCCTTTGTTGATTCTCTTTGCTTCAAATTCCCTAAATCCCTCTCCCAGGCTTTTCTCCATGGTGAAGTTCCTCTGTAAAGCTTTTGCCACCTTCGCAGCCCACCAACAGATCTTCATTTCCTGAGATCACACAAGACTGAGATATTATTGCACTCAAGGTGTCCAATTATACAAGTGATCTTTTTCAAATATGAGAGCAGGGCCCCAATTACATTATCCAGTATTTAGCATTGATGAGAACCACATCGCTGTATTTTTTAGGCATGCTTTTGTCCTCTGGCTAGAAAATGTGGACTGGATAAGCATTTATACTCCACTACTAATAGGTAAATCTACCTTAAAATTGTGGGTAGGGTAAGGCTATTTTGCTTTGTGATGCTAGCCTATGGACTGTTATGATGCCTGACAGTACACCTGCGATGAAAAAATATATTTTGAGGATGTACATGGCAATTAATTCACATATAAATGGTAACCAACAAAAATAGAATGAAAAATTGAAGAATTTAGTTTTCTCCTTCACTATAATGCTTGGCATTATTATATAATGCTTGATATATGTATAGCAAATAATAAAATTATTGATACTATAGTGCAATAGATATTATATGTATTTGAAGATGTCTTCATTGTTTCTTTCAACACCTAGTAAGTCACATCTGTGTCAGCATATTTTACAAATAATCACTATTCTTTTTTCTGTCAAACTAGTTCTAAATCTGCTCTGACATGAGAAATTTCTAGAAACTGCAGAAAAATTTATGGTTAGTCATAGAAAACACAAACACACACACAAAATCACACACACAAAATGTAAAATAAAATTAAATACTTTTTTGTTCTATGAAGTGAATGTGTTTTGAAAGAAACGAAAAAATCCTCTCTTTGTAATATTTGGAGCTAGTTTCAATACAGTAATTAGATGCCTTGCAGAGCTCACAAAAAACTGGTCAAACCAACACTTCCCAGCACCTGTTTTATTACATTTATCACTATCTCACAACGCGATCATGAAATATTTTCTGTTGTAAGGGCTTATGCTTGCAATGGGTTAAGAGCATGTTTTTCTCAGTCACTACAAATAATAATGTTGAAAGTATGAATAATGATAGAAAAGTTTTAACATTTTGGATGTTAAACACTCTAGAGATTACTAGTGAAGGTCTCAAACTCTAAACTAGAACTTGATATAATTCTTACATTCCTGGCTGCTTATTAGCAGCCATCACTCCACAGTTTTCATATTAAAGCCCTGGGGTACTTGAAGACGTTAGTTGTTAATAAACTTTGCCCAGAGAACATTAGCAGGAGGCATGCATCAGGTGACCGCACAGTGCCTGCAAGGACAGTGGGACTTGTCAGACTGTGCAACAAGATCTCATGGACCTGTCTCAATCAAGTTAATTAGAGACATCTGCAGCACAAGGATCAGGCCAAGCCTGCTCTAGCAGCTTATTTGCACCAAAGAGGTACAACTCATGTGGGAGGCAAGAGAGCTAGAATGACAAACAGATAGTAATCAGTAAGGTGAGCTGGCTCAGTCATCTGAGCATACTCAGCACTGAAATAAAGCTGGTAGGGCCCAGGGACGCAAATGTCGAGCTGATGAAAAGGCTGAAGGATATTTGAACAAACCTTTGATATTCTTAGCCCCTGCAGGAATCTCAACACTGTAAAAGGAGCCCCCATCCCTCCCCTCAGCACCTGCTTGAACTCTTCATTCACCTATACAATACCTCCTGGGGTTGTACTCACTCATTCCAAGGACCCTGATCACTGTTTTTCTGCAAACAACTCTGCCCTCTTCTAAGATGTTGTTACTGATGGAGATCTAGTGTTGGAAGTTGTAACCTTTGTACATCTGACATTGTTTGAAACTTTGCCTCTGGTACTTAACTCCACACAACTCAAAGCCTGGCTCTGGAAAGTCACATCATTTTCAGTCACTGCATACCTGCCCTGGTGTTTAGCAGTCTGGCTCTACTAATATTAGCAGTGTCTGACTCTTCAAAAAAAATTTTTATATATATATATATCTTTGTTAAAGTAATTCTTGAATTCAAAAAAAAATGAAAGCAGCCAGTTTCTTGTGGATTTAACTAATTCTGCTTTGCATACACACACCAACAAAACTGACAAGTCTTCACAGATGACAAATGGTTCATTTTCTCTGGATTATTACCAGGAATCCTGTCCTATCTTCATGTCAACTACAGTTCACTGAGAAGGCTGACAGAACTATGCCCGAAGTCAGGAACTATGGGTACGATAGATCCAGTTTGCAAAACAAAATGAATCTGAAAAATACAGTGAGTACAACACTTTACAGTTTGGAGGGGAGTGGCTAGCACACCATGACATACTCTTCTAAGATCTGGTTCTCTGATTCAGCAGGCTAATGTGTCTATAACTGCATAGTCATTTGACTTTAACATTCACATAGTTAATACACTGCTGTCATGGTTTAGATATAGATATAAACAAGAGACATGTTATAAAGTGGAGGCTTGTGACCCAACTTCAGCTGCATATATCTATCTTTTAGTCAGCACAATGTTTCAAAGTAAGCTGAACCAATATTTAGAGATTTCACACACAGCACGAGTTTCCACCTCCTCTTGAAAAATAAAATAGGGCAACACTGGTTCCGCATTCTTCTTCCATGGAAATATTCACCCGAATGGAGGAGCACTTAGCCCTTTCGCCTGTCTTCACTCATGCAGTTTGTACACCAGGCCTGATGTTCTCACTCGGGTATCTGCTTGGCTGCATTAGCCATGTAAGTTTGCATGCTCTGCCAAAAAACTTTGTCTTTGTCACTTCTTAAAGTTTGCCGTGAAATCAACAATATTTTACAGATTGTCCTCCACCTTAAGAAACAGTCATCAGCACAGAATAAAGTTTTAAAGGATTTCAGACAGTCTGAATTCCAATTTCATATGTAAAAATTTCCCAGAGGATCAGAAACCCTTGTTGAGTTTTCCTCCAACCATGACTAATGCAAGGCAGGGAAGTGCTGTCATGTAACTATGCATCTCTGCATTGACAATGAGAAATGGGTCAACTGCAATTCACCGTCAATAGGATCCCTGATGGCTTTAACCTGTTGGAGAACACGTATACAGGATATCAACTTCATGAAAAGATGCCAGACCTGTTGGATTGAGCGTTGGTTAATAGAGAGACTACCATTTCAACTTGTTAAATCTACACTGGAATAAAAACTACTTGTAATAGGTCACCATGTTCCAAAATGGTGCTGGCCGACCTACCAGGGGTGAGAACAATAAGAGGCCACAAAGACCAAAGGCAAAGTAGAACCATGAGTACTCAAGGCCATTGTAAGTGAATTCACTAGGACAAATTATGATGTCTCATGGCTGTCATTCATTGGTCATTAAATTTACATGAAAGTCCCTATCTAATAGAACAGATTCTGTCCCACTGTTAAGACAGTGTTTGTACAAGTTAAGGTTACTTCCTGCTTCTACACATCACATGACTATGCCTTACTAAATAAACTTCTAGACCAATATGTTTACTTGGCTGGGAAATGACTACATAATAAGCTGTGAAAGGATGTATCCTCAAGTTACTACCTGTGCCATTTGTAACATGCTCCCTATTGAATAAAGGTGTCACAGCACCACAGTGAATAAACAATCCTTTTCAGTCCCTTGTAAGCTATACAGTATTAAGTGTTAATAATTAATTTGTCATTGTGGATTAACACACATGAGCTTTTCAAACAGATACTGGTGCAACCTCACCCCACCTTGAGAGGTGGCTAATCATTTCATAGACTTCACACTTACCAGCTATCAGTATCACTGACCTCAGCAAGCTAAGTGTGAAGCGGCAGATGGCTTACAGTGCCCAGTGATGCCCTATGAAAACTCAGCATTAGAAACCGTATTAGGGTTGTGGTCGGGAATGACCATTTATGTGAACTTTCCAAGAAACTCCAGAGAAACAAAATGCCACTGCTGTCCACATCAAAGGATTTGGTGAGGATCTTGGGAGAAAAAATTTAAGAGATTCTAAGACTTTCAGTAGCACAATATTTTTAAAGTGCTTCAGGAGCTATTTTAATCTACTGCATTGCTAAAAGTGGAATAGAGCCTGAAAAGCCGGTGAAATTTTAAGGGCTATTGAAGGATCATGTTGGTGATACTATAAATTTGCATAAGACTTACACATCCTGGGATTGATTTGTCTTGGGGATCCGCAGTAAAATTGAACATGTTTCAGGGAGCAGCCCATTTGTACCATCCCAAAGTGAGAGTTGTTTGGATTGTTTTTCCTGAGCTTTTTCTACTTCTGAGTTGCAAAATACCCAAGCTGAATGGTTGCTGGAGCAATGGGGTACTATTAACTAATACCAATCCTTCCTAGATCCTTTAAAAATCTCTAATGTCAAAATATTTTACAAGAGTGAATTTCACACTTGTTCATGTTTTTCACAGCATGGCACCTGTTTGAAATGGTGCAGTTTGAAAATCAATAAAATATGAGATAGAAGATGCCAGGTTGGCTTGAAAATTTTTAAATAACTACACTCTGGAGAACAAAACAGAGTACATAATACTTAACATGGAAATAGGTAAACCTTTATGAGTCTATATTTTCATAGACTCCCATCATGAAGCAGAGATTCAGTACTGTTTTACTGATAAACAAAGCTATCAACTGGTTGCTTAGAGAATCAACACAGACCATTCTATTCCTGCTGTTTCTCCCCCTCTGGCTTAATTAACTATAAAGTAAGTGAAAATGACCAGCTCAACAAGATGATCTGAGGAAAATTTAGGAGCAACAGTTCATTGCCTTTCTATCAAGTCTCACTCCTAGAATTTTAGGTTTCAGGGATTCTTTGAGTCTAAATCCATATACAAATGCTTTATGTTTAGTTCATTTAACTGCATTTAAAATGTTCATTTTCACAAACATACAAAATATCTAAACTACATTGTTAGGTTGTACAACAGAAATATATTCCTTTCATGTTTATTATATCCTAACTCCCTTATGAAACAATTTGATGTGGCTCACAAACAAGAATGAGACATATTGAAATCATTAGAACTTACACAGCCTAAAACATAAAAAGCCAAATGTCAAGGGGATGGGAAATCGATTATGATGAAAAACTCCTTCAAATCTTACATTTGCGGCTTGAGTGTCTCCTTATTGTACATGTATTACATCTGCAAGTCTCTGCCAGGCTCTGCCATTAAGCAGGAGAGCCTGTGTAGCAAATGAATAAAAAACCAAGTCAAAGAAAGTTCTGAGTATGTTTTGTTTCTGTTTTTACTTTTTTGGTTTCCAACCAGGTGTGTTGGAACATGTCAGGAATTTCAGTTACTCAGGAAACTGAGGCGGGAAGATCATGAGTTCCAGCTCAACAAGGACAATTTAGTGAGACTTTGTCTCAAAATGAAATAACTGGGTCAATATGTATATAAAAATATTAAACAGAATAGGAGTTTTAAAACACAGATATCTATGTACCTGCTTCACAGCTTTCTCTTCGCCTAAAACAGATTAACTAACTTGTGCTCCTTTAAACTAAGTAATTCATGGAATAATATTTGGATAAAACTCCTTATTTTTCTGGATGGTTTATGGGTATAAACTCAGATCTAAAGATGCATGTGTGACTATAAACATGCAGAAGGGACATATTGGAAAAGGGCTTTCCTTATTTGAGGTATTACAGCCCTAGAACATTTTTTATAATGCATTGTAATTGTAAAAGAACCTCTGGAGATCGTATTTATCACATTCTCTTGTTTTCAGGTATCTTTTGATGACACAATATATATTTTTAAATTTCCCTATAGTCCTACTTTCTTTTGGGTAGACCTGATGATAATAGCCAAGTCATAGATGAAAGGGGTCTCAAGGTAAGGCTACTGGGTTAGTCCTGACTAAATTCTACCTGCACTATTTCCTTTTCACAGGACATTTCTCTCCTATTTTTTTAAAGCTAGGTAAAAGTAAATGTATTGAGAGTTCTACCTGCTTAGTAGTTTGTTTGCTAAATTATGCAAACTAATATATCCTGAATTAAATACATACGTCCTCTCAAGGGAGTACTCCTTGGTTTTGAAGCCCACTGTAACAAGCTATCAATCAGAAGCTGATATTTAGAGGTAGCATAACTGATTGATAGCAGTGGGATTTCTGGCCAGTTTTGTGATAACCATGGAAATACAGGAGCAGGTTTTCAAGCTTTAAGAAGGAGAAAAAACCTGACAAAAACCTTGAGAGATATATAATGCCAGGATAGAAATAGCACTCATTGTTTCATACCTAGTAATACGCGTATGTCCCGTTACACAGCTGTTTATGTTACACCTTGCTACTGAAGATGCGCCCTGCTTCTCCTCAGGACCCAGCAACAGGCACACCGAGCACAGTGGTCAGACACCCACAGAAGCAGCAGCAGGCAGCAAATACCTAGGTGAGTAACGGTCTCAGCATTTTTTAGCAATGTTCAGTTGCTTACTCAAATTCACCATCAACAAAGGGCCTGTTTCCCCAAGGTTTGTACTGTGCAATTAGCAGCAACAAACACTGCCCCTGCTCAGGTCAACCTATGGGATTAGTTACAAAGGTTTTGTAAATTTCAGAAGATATCTAGGCAGATGGCAGGAAACACACACACACACACACACACACACACACACACACACAATGGATGCAGCCACAGGCATTAAGTAGTTTAGGATTTGTGAGACTCAGACAACCAATACATTTTATGGGGGAAGTCATAAAAGTCAGACAGGAAAAAATATATAGCATGAAAGTTGCAAATTTCTAGACAGCATGTAAAAAATGCTGAAAAGTGGCAGGGGCAAAGGAAGAAACATACCAACCACAGCTCATCAGTCTTGATAAATAAGACAGGGTCACCTGAGTTTACTTCTGGAACCAATAGAAGTCCCTCAGTATCTAATTATTTTTGTAAATGAATTTTTTTCATGCTCCCATTTACTGTTGTCATTAGATTGGTTCATACTTCATTAGTTTGCTTTCTAAAATGAAAGTTTTGTTTTATTTATGGAATTTTCACACTTCTCTAAGGCTATTCCAAAAACACATAATTAAATGATGCTAACCTTTTGATCAGGAAAGAATACTATATCCAAACAGATGCAAATACACGTTGACAAGTTATATTGATTAAAAGGGTCAAAGTCAAGAAATTAATTTTTTAATTGGGATTTTAAAATAATTTGTAAGTTATAGGGTTTGGAATAACGTTTTAAATAAAAATTAAGGCTAATTACCTCATCTTAACAATGAATTACTCTAGTTTGCCAAGATTTGTTCACACTTGGTAAATAGCACTGCTCATTTTTTTATGACAGTGATTAGTACTTAAAAAGGTTGGAAACTTTCAATTCAGAAGTCAAAATACTGTCTTGGCTGCCAACAAAAATAATTAATAAAACACCTCTAACCCCAGGGTAAATATGTAAGCAAGTGCACAGTAATGGATAATAAAAATAGCACTTCCTTCCACATCTGGTGCTAATTAAAATTTGATCAGAGTAATAATTGAGCAGTGCCCAGGCTACCCTTGATTATTCTTGCAGGTTTCAGTTGTTCGACACAAATGCACTGACCTCAATAAATGAAAACACACTAAAAATCTAAATTATAGCTATTCTTATTCAGGTCAACAAGTGATTTACTGCCACTATGGGTTTTAATGTTACAGAGACATAAAAGTTTTCTAGGTAATCAATGCCTACCATTGCTGTTCATGAACAAGAAGGTACCAGAAAAGTCCCTGAGACTTTTATTCACAGGCATCTCCTGCCACATACACACACACACCTCTTTCCATGTACAGATCTTAATTATAATGAAAGAATAGTGTATTACAAAAGCTTTTATCAAATGACTGTGTTCCAGACACATTTCTAAGACATTTACAGTTAGTATCTCAAGTCATCACAGCATCCTGAAGCAGAATCATTATTAGATCCATCCTCCAAATAAACAAACTGAGCTTCATTTATTCTGAATCCAGACCCATAGCCTTAAATTACTCTATGACCTTAAAATAATGGAAAAAAACACATACCAGTACGTGTTTTAAAAGAATACAAAGGAAACAGGATTTCCAGCCTGCATTACTTGCACAATCTAAAAATAACCTTTCACAAAAATGAATAAAACCCCAAAGCTGAAATACTGATTCTATTCTATCATGTGATCACTAAGTCCTATAAGTATCTGCTTATAGGAGTTTAGAAAATCATTGGGAAATACAGAATGATACATATTCACATCCAAAGTGCTTTGTGGATATCCTTCATACATACAAAGGTTGAGTTGAAACTGAAACAGTGACAATTACCATTTTATATAATTGCTTAATGAAATATATACTAGTGCTTGAATTAAATAATCTTTTCATAAGTAAATATATTAAAACTTTCACATTTTTATCCACTCAACATTCACTGTTTTTGTTTCCAACTCAATTCAACTTCACTTTGTCAACCTACTATTTTTTGCCCCATGAAGGAGAACAACAATGTATTCAATGTATACTGTCTGACTATATGAAACTGCTCAATGACACATAGAAAATACAACCAGCTCTCCAATATGGTAGCGTGTGATAGAGTTCAACTTTGTAAAAACGTGACACAAGCTATTGTAAAATCTATCATTAGCACTATATAGAAATCAAGACTGATGGCACATGCTCTGTATTCTAGTGGGAGCAAAATGTCCCAATTATGTGATTACCTGATTCCCTTTGATAAGTGCATTTAGGCAAACAAACCTTTCAAGGAGAGTTCCACACAGGCCTTGTTAGAAGAAGCCACAATTCAAGCTGAACCAAGAATGGAGACACTCTCCTGAGATCCGCACCATGTTGGAATTTAGGGCGCTGGGAAAGTAAGCAACCAGCTCACAGCACTGGTAATCTGCTATGAGCCTACCAGCCCGTGGGCTGAGAATCAAACATCCCACCCCCTCCCGCCGCGTTGGCAAGTGTGGGAGCCAGAGATCTGAGCATCTCTTGGGAGGTTGGCCATATGTAATAGAGCAAATACGGGGCATTTCATTCTACCATCTCTTTGCAAGCAAGGATTTTTATCACTGTTTTGCTTTGTCCTGATTAATGGTATTGCTCTATTCAATATTCTGTTTTGATAAGTTCTATAAGGTTCTGTATGCCCTTGGATTTTGCTATACCTGATTGAAAGAACAACTATTGTGAAGATAACAAGATATAATATGGCACCTATTACTGTTATCCCGGTAACCTGCTGTGAAGTTCTGTACCAATTTTGCTACACTGTCTCAATTGGCTTTATTCCATCCTGTTCTATGTCACTACCTTCAAAATAATAAAAACATAAAAAAAACAATGGAGACACTGGGAAGACTGGACTTGGGTGAGAGGACACAGAGATGGGAGGGCGCACGGGACACAAACAGGGACCAGACTGAAGGCAGCTTGGGATGCTCCGGGACTGTCAGGAGCAGTCTTGGCTTTTGCAGCAGGGAGTGATCACCCGTTTTTCAGTATATACAGACATGTGACTGAAGGAAGTAATTTCAGTAGCAAAATTAGGGACAAACAGAAGTCAGGAATAGCAGCTCCCGAATTCTTGGAGTGAACAGTCCAGGAAAGACTACGTGAGGGCTTACATAGAGCAGAAGGGCGGGAAGCTGACCTCACAGAATGCAAACTGCTCAGAAGAGAACAGAAAGGAAAACTTGCAGGAGACAAAAATCGGAACAAAAGGAAGGAGGAGAGATGGCCTTGAATGACAGAACAAATAAGAAGAGGTCAGTTAGGCAGACAAAAAATGGGTGCAGCAACTGGCTAGTGTAGTTTGATGAGCTGGCAGGGGCATCTGTATATTTAATTCATTCTGCTTATGTTTATTGAGCTTCTACTACAAGGCAGGCACTGTTCTAGGACCTGGGAAGATGTGAAAGGTATATATCAGTAACAGGAAGTTGTAATGTCCTGCTGAGATGCAAAAGCCAGAAAAATGGACGTAGAGATGTCCTACCATAAAATGAAAAAATTCCACAGTTCCCCTGTATTTGGGAAAGTTTTAAGAAGGAGGAAGACAACCTATGGCACTGAATGATAGAGTGAGGTGTGGGGACAAGCTCTATGAGAACTGAGGTCAATGGCTTTGGTAACATGGGTATCACGTCTTCTCTTACTCTTGACATGGTGTTCACCATGGGGCTGGGTGAGAGTTCCAGGAGAGCCAACCAATAGCAAGGGTGCCTTTTAAAATGAGAGGTATCAGGCATGGTGGCAAATGCTTGTAATTCCAGAACTCTGGGAAACTGAAGCAGGAGGATCACAAGTTTGAGCTTGACCTGGGCAATTTAGTGAGTAGGGAGATCTTGTCTCAAAATTAAAATACCAAAGGAGGCTGTGAATGTAGCTCACGATGAAGACTCTAGATTCAAATCTCAGCAAAAATAAAATAAGATAAATAAATAAGTGAAAGGAGGAAGAGTTACAGTTTTTTGATGGTAGTAAAATGAAGAGACAAGATGGTATTTTGATACATTGTTCTCAGAGATAGGATAAATTAGTGAATCACTCTAGGGCGTCTGATAAGGCTTATAGTCAGGGATAAGGATAGCTCTTGTTTTCACAATATATGCAGGAAAAAAAGCCAAAAGGAGATAGGAGAGTCAGGGTTATAAAATGGTCCCATTATAGTTCTAAGGATTAGAAAACCCATTGCCTTTTGTAATATTTTATATATAAAGACAAATTTCTGAAAAAGATAAAACATACTACATAAAAATGCTTATGATTGGAGTTTAAGCAAATATACTTACAGTTATCTATTATTTGGAGAATAAAAATTTACTGTAAACACTCAATTTTATGACAAAAAATCCAGTGACTGTCTTATTGATCTAGGGATGAGCAATGCCCTACACTCACGGTCCCACCCTTGTACTGAGTTCTCGTAGCCTGTTCTCTAACCCAGGCCCCGGTCCAGAGAAACAAATAAAGGCTACATGTGCTGGGCCAGGCCTACCTGAATCTGTAGCTGCCAGACTGCTCTGAGCAGCAGCAGGAATTCCTCTGGGTCTTGTCATGATATCATTTCCACAATGTAGCCTATGACGGCAGAAAATGCAGCTGGTATTTATACAGGGTATTAGAGAAGGACCCTCTGTGCCAGGCTTAAAATGACAAAATGTCAGCCTCAGTCATCTGGCAAGCTGTGGTCTCTTTCCATAACCTCTTTCTTTGTGGTTGCTCTTTATCTTTATACATACACACACACACACACACACACACACACACATACACGAAGATATGACACTAACAGAAGAATAAATTGAAAAGAGCACCGATGCAGAGTGTATTTCACGCACTGATGCCAATGTTTCATATCTCATGAACCTCGGGAAAACAATTCATAGAACTAATTAGTTTACAGTGTTTAAGCAGCTTGTTCCTCGTCTTTAATCTTCTTTATGTAATACTGTGAACAAAGCCATATTATCTTCTGATTTTTTTATACAGTTTAACAAATATAATCTCCCTTTTCTTTCCAGAGATTACTTCATTTAGACATCAAACTATGTTGTCGTTCCCCCCTCCCATGCTCCCCAGGGAAAAGGGATATAAATAAATTGACATCTACTTGCACAGGTCTCAATGGTCTTCCAGATCCACCCAGGCCCTAATCCTCTTGTTGTCATGGAATCCACCTGGCTTAATTATATTTACAGTTTTCAACTACAACACACAGCATGCGTCTTTTTCTTGAATTCTTCACATCTTCTTGAATCCCAGCCATAAGTCATATCCTGGCCACTGTCTCCTACTTGGATTCTGGGTGATGATGGAAACACAGCATTAGGACCTTAAAGAAAAGATTCCTGAAAAATTCCCCTCAGGTACAAGAACATGACTTCAGAGAACTCAGGATCCAATCAAATCCAAGTGAATGAAAACAAGTGTGTACAAATTAGCTAGAGAGAAAAACAGAGGAAACACAGAAATCCGGAGGAAATAAGAAATGTAGGGAAGTTTTATCTTAAGTATGACTCTTAAACTGCAACTTGTATGTTTTCCTTTTCTCAGTACATACTTAATTGCTAAGTTGCTATGATGATACACTTTTGGTGTTGTTTTAAAAAAAAAACACAGCAATTGAAAACCAAGAACTGGCTAAGGCTCTTATAGAAATAATTGTTATTCATCTAGTAGGTGGCATAACAAACACATAACTTCTTGCACCACCAAGAATCTAAAGTAGAGTTATTTCCTCAAGAGTGACATTTTTCAGGTGGCAGAAAACCTACCTCAGACTTTTATTTATACATTCGAATCCACATTACTATGGGAATTTTATGGTCTTGGTAAAACAGTATTCGGTGCAAATTTTCATTCTGCTTGCCTGAGAACTGTTTCCTGTCCCATGGTACCGATTTGCCTTTAAGTTCACTCTGTCCTTAATTGTCAAACAGATTCATGGTAACTCCTAATTAGTGCAAAACAGGTAACACAGCTGCGACTCTGCAACTGCTCAACACCTTTACCATCTATATCAAGCTGAGCTCCGGAGCCCTCTGTGCTCTCTTCCAAGGTTAATGGTTTCAAGTCTTCTGAGAATTATGAAGTAGGCGTCCACGCTGGGGGAGGATGCCTGGCATTCCAAACTACTGCTCCTACTACTAATGGAGTCAGCATAAGAAGCTGCCAGTTCCTAGAAAATGATAACACAGAGGAAATTTCACCCTCACTGCATGCTTCCAAACTGTGCTGTGGATGTGATTTAGAACATGGGAAATTTAAATAGATCTATTCCAACAAACATTGTGCATATAGTCACTGAACTTAGTGGGAAACCAGGGACCACCGATGGTGTTAGATGGTCTCTTGAAAATTCTGGATTTAAGATCAAGAGTCCTAATCACACAAACTATATATTCGCCCCAAGATTCTCCTGTAAGAGCACTAGCACTGGGAGAGACACCACTAGGAAAATGAACTCTGTCACTTTTCAACTGGCTGCAGACAAATTCATTAAATAGAGTGAAGGTGAAGAGCTGCATGAGAAAGCGTACCTAATGCCTAGGGTACATAGGTAGAAAGAAGCTGAAGAGGTGTTGTGATCCTCATGATTACTCTGCATCTGCATCTAATTTCTGAGAGATGGGAGATAGTTGCAAGCAGATACAGTAATGGCCCAATGGACATACAAACAGAAAGGGAAATATGTGTATAAAATAAAAGTGTCATGGAAAAATAAAAGATGGAGAGAAGGAAAAAACGTTTCAGAAGAAATGGAATAATAATGAGGCAGAATGTTTTAAAATGAAAAAAACAAAGAAAATAAAAATTGGGGAGGATGGTTTGAATGTCGAATCCTGTCCTTTTTCTTTGAACACCATTCGGTTCTCTTTTGTGCTTCTCAACTCTGTCTGCACTCTCTCGCCCAATTTTAGCCCGGCTTCAGTGTGAAGTAGTCCCGAGGTAGAAATGACTAGAAAAAAAAGAAGGTTCCTATAAAGAATGAAAAAAACATTAAAATGCAAATTTGATGTAAAAAGAAAAGAAAAAGAAAGCATGACTATACACATACTTCATAGTAGCAAATTCTCAGGCAGAAGTGGAAGCCAGCAAGTAACCCCCTGAGGTGTGCTAGCATAATATAAGTGTTTCAAGTTTGCTGGATGACAAATAAACCGCTAGCCCTGTTACTTACTGAATGAATTTCTTTCTTTCTTTTTTTTTCAAGTTAGAAAATGTGATAGAATTGGTCCTCAGGAAAGAATGAATTCATCTGTTAGATTTTTGTGTTAGGCCAGAAATAATTATTGCTATACATACTTCCTATGGATTATGTTCAAAAGCTACAGATACTCACTTATTCTGTCTTTATACTATAGGAAACTAATCTGAACCAGGGTTTGCTTCACTGATTCTCACTTATTTTAAAAGTCAAGCTTAGTAGGGAAGAAAAAGTCAAAGAGATTGACCAAAAAGAGATGAAATGTTCAATCTGGGTAAGCAAACATGGTTTCAGATAAAGCGCTCCATGGGTCTTGACCTCACCTCTGAGTATGAATTCATTTTGTAATATTCCTTTTTAACTCTAGATCTTTGTGAGCTTATTTTCAATGGAGGATGGCAATTGATTTGTTTTCCATTGAACCTCGCCAACTGAATTCTGAAGCGAGGATGGCATATTTAGATGCCCTTAAAATTTCAGACTCACCTTTAGAGTGTGCCAAGGCAATGTCACATTCAGGGTAAAGGCTGTGCAGTTCTTACCAGATTAGGATGAGAAGTGAGGCAAAATGACATTAAAGGCTTCACCGTAAAACAGAATCCAATCTCTATTGACTCATTTTTGCTTAAATCAAACTCCAATCATCTGACGGATGTGAAATCACAAACAAAAGGAAAAACAAATCAGATGACTCCTAAATGTATCTGTAACACAGTCCCTAGGCCCGGAGGGTACAAAAAAGGGGGGGGGGGACTGCCAGATTCAACCTGTGTATTTTCACTTATTCAGTGTACTGGCTTTTCCTTTAGTATCAGACTGGGTGAAGGATTGTTAAAGTTACAAGATGTAAGAAGATATTACTCTATCTTTGAGAATTTACCAGATTCAGGTAGCTAGAAAAACAAGACATAAGAAAGAATGGAGTGCTAATTCTAAGAAAATGCATAATTAAACCATAGAGGGTGACTCACCTAATATACTGAAATCCTGAAGATATAAAAGAAATCTAGCATTCACATATAAAGCAGTAGGGACTTCTAGAGACCTGTATCTACTTTTGTCCCCTGAGCACGTGAAAATACTAAGCCTTCCCACTACCTCACAGGAAGGCAGACTCTGAACAGAAAGAATGTGAGTTTCTTATGGACTCAAACAAGGTTCTTTGATGTTCTCTAACATAAAGGCTGTGTTGACCTGACAAAACCACAAAGCTGGAAGTAGCTCCTGTCACTGAGTCACTCATGGAGACAGTTACAGTAACACACTGTCAAAGCCCTTTGATGCTCATGCTCTTTGTTACTGTCGTAGAACCTATCCTGTCCTGACTAACATATGCCAAAGTGAGGAGGACCTGGAAGAAGTAACTCTGATGTGGTTTAAGGATCTCCTCCATGTATTTACTGTCATCTCTTTCTGCCATAGTCTGGGAATATTACTACTCTCTGCCCTGCCTATCTCCATAGCTCTCACTTGAATTTGCCTCATTGCTGCCTGAGCATTCTAAGAGTTATACCTATTTTAAATGGCAGGTGGACTTTCCTGACACAAAATAAAAAGAACTAACTCAGCATAGGAACTGACGCTTGTTACAGTCGAACTTGTTTTGTCCTGCTCTAGCACCCTGAAGGAACCGCATTCTGCTTTAGCTCCATGAATTGCTAACATTGCTTCTGCCTAAAATGCCCCTCTCTTTCCCCTGGGGAATACTTAATCAACTTCTGGAAAGGCTCCTTTCCTCTATGAAGCCTTCTCCCCCTTTCTCTTCTCTCTCCTCTCCCCGCTTTCCCTTCTCTTTTCCTTCCCCTTCCCTCCTCTCTCGTCTCTTCCCACTTAGTATTTAGCGTATTCTATTACAACATACTGTTCCTTAAAACTGTGTTTTCTTGTCTCTCTCTGCCAATGAGATGGTGAATTGCTCAAGGCAGGGACTGAATGACATTTGTTTCCTCCAGAGTATCCAGCCCAGTATCTGACAAGCGGTTGGTATTTGCAGAAATAATGAATAAATAAGGAAACAAAGAAATGCGAGGATAGATGTTTCATCATGGTATTAGGTGGAGGACAAGAGCAAAGCAGAGGTTTATTGCAGTGTGAAGCCTAATTTTAAATAGTTATGATGGTGTCAAATTATAAAGAGGAGGGATTCTTCATCTGATCCAAAAGGTGATAAGAAATCATTATAACTTAAGCAGGGAAATGATGTAAATTCTGTTCAGTGTTGTAGCACCTTCTAACTTGAATGACAGCTAAGTTTATGTCAGTCTAAATCTTCTTTTGACTATAAAGCTCCTGGAAAACAGAGACTATGTCTTAATCATGTTTGTATCTCCCATAGCAACAAGAATAGTGTTTGTAAAACAAGTGCCAACAAATATTCTCTGAATTAAATTTGATAAAGATTATTCCCTATGCTGCGAGGCTAGATAGGCCAGCTAGCAAACTACTGTTTTATATCCAACATCAGGTGGGAAATGGATATAAAAGGAGTGTAGCTTGCAGAAATGTAGAAACAGAAATTCAAGATAGTCTAACAGCCCAATTAGTAGCTTTCATATTCTTTAATATAAATTAATCTTTGGAGATTGGGATTCTGGAAAAATATGGTGACACACTGAAAACACAAATGTTGAGAGGTACATTTTCTTTATTCTAATGGAAAAGATGAGTTCTGTGCTGAGATACAGCTTCTAAAGTGACAGTGGTACAAACAAGAGAAAGTATTCTACAGCTATAAGCAGCTAGAAATTAGAAAAATTTGGTTTCCCACCTAGTGATTTTGTAAAGATTTTTAAATTTTGATCACCCATTCATTTGTGTATTTTCTATCTGTAAAATAATTACTTATATTGGCAAAGCAATGTCGTTTCCAAAGTTTAACCAATAGTCCAACAGGATTTAGTGTATGTTTCGCATTGACTTTATTCACTGACTTCCCAAAGTCAGAGAAGATAAATGAGATTAAGAAGTAATGTGTTTATCTATACTTTTTGTTGTTGTTGTTGTTTCCCAGATATCTCTGCTTATTCACTGTCAGACGGGACTTGGAAAAGCCCCTTCTGGTTGAACATTTTAATACTATGGTTATGACCATAGAATGCTACCAACATTCAATTATTTTACAAATTCCAAGTTAAAACAGAACTCCATTCAGAAACTATATCTGGTTTAACTGCAAGGCTCTTCTATAACATACACACACACACACACACACACAGTTAAACTAGTGAAATTGTATGCATAAAAGAAACATAAAGGGCTGGGGGTCTAGCTCAGCAGCACGAGCACCTGCCTGTCAAGCACAAGGTCATGAGTTTGATCCCTAGTACCCCCCCGCAAAAAAAAGAAAAGAAAGAAATATCAAGAGTGCAAAACAGAAAATTTCAAGAGACTGTCCCAAAGCCTACCCTTAAGATTTAAATCTTAAATCTCCTAAAGTAAAATAAGTATCCAAAATAGAATTCAAGACTATCAATAACTTAACCATTTTCATTGTTACAAATAGTATATCATTTACAGCAAACTGATGCTCAACCGGTATAACTTAATATACTTTCACAATTTAAATTTTCTTTGGGTTAATCTTAAAACCTGAAAAAGTATTATTCCAATGGGACCTAGACTCTCTTTTATTGAACCCTATAGCTTTAGAATTGTGATTTGGGGGTTAATTTGACCCCACTAACCCATCCACAAAGCCTAAAGTTACTGTTTTACTTCTGCGACCACGCCTAATAGATTTTTCATATCATTTATGATAAAAAGAGAAAAAGCAAATGCTTACGGCACAGACGTGTGCAAGACCCTTCTTTGGATGGTTGTGGATGACCTAGTTGTTCAATCCCACACTGTTTCTTACTCCTAGGTCTCAAAGATAATAATAGAATGTACTAGAAATACAAAGTCAGCAGATAAGGGGGAGATTAGACCAGAAAATCGCAAATACTTTTCAAGGTCTCCCCATAATAGGAAATTCGCTACACTTTAGCCTAGGGAACCTCAGGGACCTAAAGTATAAATTTAGAGTGGAATACATTAATTAATTAATTAATTTAGGGTGGGCTGCTTCCCACAGTCCCTTAGCTGTGGTATATGCATGAAATGCCAAGTTTTCTGGGTAGTTTTCCTGAGCTTTGAGAGACACTCAGCAATGAATTGGAGGTATGTGTTACCTTTTGCTACCTATCTGTAATATTCCTGCTTCATGTAACTTCTTGTATGTATGGCTGTCTTGTCCCAGCAGATTAAAAAAAAAAATGGGTAAGCAATACATAGTGAACCTGCTTCACACTATGTCTTCTCAGTAAATGTCATTCACCAAGCCATTCACACTTTGAGTTAAACCATTATTCTATATACACAAATTGCAGTATGCTTTCCAAAATATATTCATCATTTCAAAGGAAACCAAACATTTCTTTCACTTTTAACCCACATACTTAATGTGGGCTTGCCAGAGAAGAGGTACAATGTTCTGCTCAATTTCTGAGGCAAGACAGGTCACTACCTATATACACGTTAGTCCATTACACACAGGACTTCTCTGTGGTGGGAGTGAGAGGACACTAAGCACAGACCTGTCTTTCATTCCATAGGTAAAGAATGCTGACAGAGATACAGACATTTGGATGTGCAGTCATGACCAGTGCATTACAGCAGATGCTCAAATGTACCTTTGCTTGCTAAGTAACAACTCAGTTGGGAAAAGAGATGTAGTACTAATCTTACTTACACAAGCTCCATTCCAAAAGCTGTGGTATCTTGCAGAGATGCTACTTATTATACATTTGAAAATAGGATAAGATTTCATGAATTCTTTACTTGATAATCTTGAAATCTAGCTCCTAGTCAGCAAACTGGGCTTTATACCTGTTTAAAACTAAACGGCACGTTTTATCTCTATTCTCATTCAAGCTACATCTTGACAAGAAGTGATTTATGAATTAGGGAGCACATGTGTTATCAGAATTCCGTTATAAAATGTTCAGGGACTCTTGACTGTGTCATAGTTTGGGATAGGATATATGCTGGGTTTCCATGGTGCTGCCCAATGGCCTTAAGACTAATGGTGAGGGGACAAGATTCCCCTTCTGGGCGTATTAAAAAGTGTGATATGATATGTGCTCCAGGCAGCAGGACTCTTAAATCTAGCATTTTCTCAATGATAATAACTCGAGCTTCCAATATGTTTATTTCTGTTTCTTCATGATTATTTAAGGGAACTCTGCAATTTTTATGGCTTTCCATGTATAACCACAAAACCTATAATGAAATTTGCCTCTTGAGAGAAAGGAACTGGATAGTTGAAAAATAGTAGGAGAGATATATTTCACCCCATAGTTTCTTATGACTTCTGAATTTTGTACCATGTGCATATATTTTACACATACACAATTTAATTTTAGAAAAATGAATAACCAACATTTTCCTTAACTATGTTTAAAGGAAATCAGTGACCTTGTAATGCTAAAGAAACTTCAAAAATAAATCCATTCTTTAAAAAGCAAAGCAAGATTCATGGCTGATTTTAAACAAATGCTTCAAAAACTGTATCTTAAGCACTGAACAGGGCACTGTTAAGAAAGAGTCCTATGTCATCTTTTTACTGTTACTATTTCAGAGAGAAAGAGCATTACCTAGTACAATGTTATAGAAGTTTCTTCCTTAAAAATGATACTGTATTTTCAAAGAAAAACACATTATTTTTTCCATCGAAGGTACTCTTGCTAAATATTTGGCATTTCAAGTAAATAAATGTTATTTTATTTATCTACTGTGATCATCTGCTTCTCCCTGATATGACTCAAGAAGCATCAGGAATGTGATTTACCACATCATTTACTCTTGCAAGATAGGCTCCCAATCAGGGACAGAAACCACCAGCTGACGATACTCCTAGAACAAAATTAGGCTGAGGATCCGTCAGGCCTCTCAATTTCACTGGGGAAAATTAGCCTGAAGGCCTATTCCTGTGAGATTTTTCAACTAGAGAGCCAAAACTGCTAAAACATAATTATTCTAGATTTGAAGCCAACAACTGGGGAAAAGTACATATATTCTATTTGTTACTTAATGCCCTCTGCAGTAATTACTTTTATTTGTTCATTTTCTAGAGTCTATGCAATGGTTTTGTCTCTAACTTTTACAACCAAATACTTTTCAGTAAACAGGAGATAAAAGACCAATAAAACCTTTATTCTCCCTCCCCTCAGCCAACCCCTCAGGTCTATTTTATCTCCAGAGCTGTTATCTGAAGTGAATTACTGATAAGAAAAATTAAAGACCCTGACTGAATGTGTGAGGTAATTGCAGAGTGGTCTCCACATCTCCTTTCTATCCTGCTGGCCCCACCAGAAGTCACCACTTCCCACCAGCCTGCCTGTGCAGGAAAGGAAAGAGGGTTTCTTGAATAAATGGCTCTGAGGCATAAATTTCTAAATAACAGGAATCTGAAAAAATCACAATCATACATTTACATTGTACTTATTTGAATTTGCAAACAGTTACATGGGAAGAGAATATTAACTTGTACTGCTCAAAAGACTTCATGTGCCAACAGATTAACCTCAGTAACTACCTGCCAAACTTTATGATGAGCTGTAGGCACTTTTTCCTAATTCTTTTGGCTACAACCGGTATATCTAGCCTTCCTAATATGATCAATAATGTATATTTTTGACCATAGGCCTAGACCTAAATACTTTAATTCATTAAATCATTTAATAGTCACAACAAACATTTGAGGGCTCATATGATTATTATCTATGTTTTGTAGATAAAAACAGAAGCACAGGTAAATATTGAAGGCTACTGCTAGTTAGAATTAGTACCAAGACTGGAACCCAGGTATTCTGACCCTAGAGTCCACACTCTCAGCACTTCTCTTCAGTGATATACTGTACTCATCCTAAATTGATCAGAAATGAAGTATAAACAATCTCATGAGTGGTTTATCTCAATACTTTTTATGTTGCAACTGACTCATGTAGCAAGCAACCATAAACTCTTTATCTACTAATACTACACATTTTTAATAAATTATCTATTGATTCCCCAGAACACACAAAGTCTTATGTCAGATATTTGAGGAGCAATATCCTCACTTGAGCACCATGCATGTTCTCAAATAGCCTGAAACTCTTGGGCTCCTCCTCTTCCCCAAAAAGGAACATAAAGAAATAAAGCAGTGTCTTAAAACATCACATTTGCAATCTTCCTCAGTAGTCAGGATCTCCCAATACCCATGGCCTTTGGTACAAAATGGCTCTACTTGGGTCTAGTGTTGACTGGATTGCTGGACCCAGCGTCCTCAGAGGTGACTTCCAGAACAACCTGGCAGTGAACAGGTGATCTCTGTCAGCAGATGAGGATGCTTGCCCTCGCCACCTCTAGCACCAGCCAGGTGATTAGATCTGAAAGTGGACCTCCTGACTACTTATCCATGTATATATTTTTCTCTCTCCTCTAACCTCAACCTAATTATCCCAAAATTAATTTTTAAAAATGCTCTACCCAGCAGCTTTCTGCCACAGACAAGATCAGAGGGTCTGGTTCATACTGAGCTTCTGAGAGGTTCTGTCTTAGTGACTCTATCTCAGGCTGTTTGCACTTCAGCAGAGGACAATCATTTGGCCTCCAGGGGGGAATGTGAAGCACCTTACCCCTCCCCCCTTTCTGCGTCAGACAGACCCTCCTCCTGTCACCAAACCAGTTCTGTAGCAGATGATACAAGCACGCATTTCACTGGAAAATGTTGCAAGCTCCAGGTGCAGACAATAGAACTGTCATCTGTCTGGGGCTTTCTAAGCAATCGAGTGTACTTAAAGAATAACTGCAGTCTCCTTAAGTGCATGACCTATTGCCAGGGAAGGACACACTGAAGAAGAAACCTGTATCAGCAAACTTACTACAAAATCCAGATGAGACAGAGATTCTGGCTTCTCCTCCTCACACTGGGCCATAACCTCTCCTGCTGAGATGAAATAGTTTTCAGAAGGCACAAAGTAGGCACTTCATATGGTTGGTTGCCAGGAGCAAGTCATTTCCCATTTTGAGTCCTGGCTTTTGCTAAACTCTAGGAAACAAAGTCCCTTGGGTCCTCTGACATGCCTCACTGACTGTGCTCCTCCTGACAAGCTCCCCCACTGGCCCAAAGTAGGCACCTATAGTTTCAGAACTAGTTCCCCGAGGTTGCTTCAGTTTATTAACACGATTTGTACTGCGAAGCTGGTTAGTGAGTTCCTTTAGGTGGCAGTGGTTAGTTTATGAGCTTAGGAGCAAAGTATCTGTCTTAGTAGCATATTTCTATCTGTAGTAATGGGCACCTTTCATCAGAGAACTATTGACTTTCATGAAGACAAATAAAGTCAACGCACTCACTTCTCCTAACTCATTTATAAGAACAAGTTTACCTTCTGCTGAAAACAGAAATGTCAGGAAAGGGTCAAAGACAGAGCCCTAAATAAAGAATGTATGGTGTTACCGTGCTGCCACAAAATTCCTGCTTTTGTTAACTGTATCTGAAATGTCAGAAGACCTTCATCTATTATTGAAAAAATAATAGTCATAGAAAGATACTTTGCTCAGACATAAAAATATGAAAATTTGTTTTAATGGTAAAAACTCTGAAGCTGATTAATCGGGAGCCTGCTGTCTGCATCAGCTAAAGCTCTAAGGAAGGTATAAGATATATTTGCCTGGTGTCTGTGTCTTGTAGGCTGCCCAGGAAGCATCAGGAATTTCTTCAGTTTCTCCCAGTTAAATGGGCCCAGTAGGGCCTGTTCCGTAAGGTTCAGGACACAGTACAAAATGAAGATACAGGATGCTCTGCTCAAAAAAGCAAGGGGGAAAAGCAGCCATCAACCACAATAAAACAGTGTTTTCTCTTTCTTCCATGGCCTTTCTCTCAGTATCTCATCATGTTTTTTATTTGCCATTTAGTTTTGTTCTGAAGAAAATCTTAACTATTTAATTATTAGAATGAATGTTATCATTCATTTTTATAGGATATGAAGACAATTTAAATGCAAATAAAAGAGCATTTAGCTTCTACATGAAATTACCAAAATGACACAACCTTTATTTCTTAGCTTGCACATGTGTATTTATTTCATTCTTAGTGGGACAGTAAAATACTGCATAAAAATAATTCACCTTACACATTTTACTTCCTGACCCGTGCAAATTCTGACAACCTTCTACAGAAACAGGGAATTTCCATAACTTGCCAACTTTGTACTTTGCAGAGTCTCCTTGAATTCCCATACATCACAGTCCTCCAGAATAGAGCTTCCCAGGCTAAGGATAGAGCTCAGCGGCACAGCACCTTCCTGGCAAGAGAGGTCATGAGTTTCATTTCTGGTAACAATAACAAATAAAAGGGTCTGTCTCTTCTCCTCCAGAATAGAGCTTTTCAAACATAGATCATATCTCAAAAATAGAGCATATTTAAAATGTAATATACAAATTGGGCCTTAAATATGATATGCATATCTCAACTATACGTGAACATGTTCATATCACCTCTGCTCACGTGAAGCCCTACTCACAAAACACTAGTTCTAAGATAAAATTAAGACATTTGAGACAGTGGAAGCAGAACCTTCAACAAAGTAGCGGGCCCTTCTAAGCTCCAGAACCCGGGTTATTGTATAAATCACATACCATGAAACTGGCTCTGTATCTCAGACTTCAGGCCATTATTGTATGAGGATCTACTCCTGAATACCAAACCACAAAGTCTTCCCACAACTTAAGTTTGATGCCAGTGAAACAGGCTATGGTAAAGTTGCACTGTGCATACAACATACAGCAATTACCTGTATGTTACCTGTATAGGGTTGTGTAGTTTGATGCATAATTATATAATGTCCTCATTAAGAAGGCTCCCAGTCCAGGAGAAATTCAGATAGATAGAAAAATAGATAGACAGATAGATAGCAGCCAAAGGAATGTCTGATTTACTGTAAGCTCCTCTTCTTCACTAGAAATGAAGACAGACACCTGTTTCGCTATTTCCTTTTCAGTAGGCCATAACCAAACACCAAGCAAAGATTTTGGTTAGTCATTCTAAGCCAAAAAGTATGTATAAAAAATATGTAGGCAGGTATTAAAACAACAGAAAGCAACAGAAGATGAGTATCATTGTAAGAATTCAGGAGAAAGTTAACATAACCTAAATACTAAATTCCTTACAAATGAAATCAATAAAGCTACCCTGATATGGTCACTGCCAAGGATGGATTTTTTTTTAACCTTTTTAGTCTCTGAATAACAGTGAGTTGTAACCAGTATGAATTGAGGAGCTGCAGCAGCAGCCGACAGCTGGAATTCAGCAACTGTCGTTAATCCACCTTAATTGCTTATTATTCTATCAGTTCTTGTTTGTGCTTTTTTTATTCAAAGTAATTTTCTCTGCACACACACTACCAAGCATGATTTTTGCAAGCTGTAGCCAAAGAATTCTTGTGTTTCAATCCTAGCGCTGTTAGTGTTTTGTTTTGAAACAAAACCATACTAACACTGGATTAAAAAAAAAAATAACAAAAGCCAGCAATGATGCCCACAAATGGACTAGGGCTGGCTTATATGGCCACAGAGATGTAGGTATTAGCCACCATCTAAATAAGAACAAAGCTTCTTTTGATGTTTTAATTAGAGCCACAGTTAGTATGATTACTATTTTCCCTATTCTTCCCCTCCTTGCTTTAGGGAGAGATTTTCACTCTACCACTTTATTGCACTAGTGAATAAATGAGATCTCAGGGTTGCAGGGAGAAAAAAAATTACAATACAGATGCATCAGGTGCAAATTACTAAGGTAAATAGGCCCATGGAGACTGCAAAGCTGGCAACACCAACTGGACTATCAGGGAGGGCCAACAGGAAAAAGTCCATGGGTCACTGTCCCAGTTCTACTTTGTACTGTGTGTGCTTCAGACCAAAACATTCATCCTGTGGCCTGCAGGAAGAAATCCACAACACAAGGCAGTTGTGACTTGGCATTGACAACATTCTAACTAAAGCTTCAGTTACAGCCTTTCTTTTCCCTCTCTCTTTTTAATTATCCCAAATGTCACTTTTGGGTATTGTCTTTTAAATCTGATCTTTCATCCTGGGAGACCACTGCAATATAATCTCCACATATAAGTTGATCACTAGTAATTATTTCTTTTCTGGGACTTTATCATCTGCAGTAATACAAAACTAACGCAATAATTTATCAAAAGTAACTGTGATCTGTTGGGCATGAAGGTTGATCATTTATATTTTCCCTACAATTTAAGAATTTATTCCCTAAAGAATGCATTTGTAGCTTTACATTTCTTTTTATATCTTTAGCTCTTTATTGCAGTCTTTCTTGTCCCTAAGTAATTTTGCTAATATAAGCAGAGTCTTCCTGCAAGCTTCAAGGTAGAAACCTATCAGGTACCTGCCTCTCCCAAAGTGCTACATGATTTACTCTCCTGAATTTATTGATTTTTCCTAGATAAAAGGATACAAGAGTCTCTCTTAGACTGGCCTTGCTTCCATCCAGCTCTCTGTCCAAACAGCACTCTCCAGGTGAGGTCTACTTCACCTTTTTCTAAGTCTACCATGAGCACACACTTATTAATCTTAGGTATTTCCTTATTTGTGTTATTGAAGAACATTCCCCTTAAAAATTAGCCTGTTCTGCCCTGACTGAAACATGAGACGCTGTAGGCATCAGAGAATACGTTCAAATATGACAAGGGCTTCATTATACAGCAGAGGTCTTTCAGGGATATGTCCTTTGTTGAAGATAACCTTGACACTGTTTTTAAATAGCATGAATGTAAAAATCATTCCTTTAAGTAAATAAATGCATATAAAAAATGCATTTCCTGTGAATATTTCACCCAGGATCACTCACCCTGGAGCCTATGGGAAGAAATTTGTGAACGGGCAGAAAGCTCCACAGTTCCAGTTCTATTTCTTCCTACTGCAATAGTCTTGATTTTATACTTCCTTTTTTGGAGGACTCATCAGGCTAAGTAAGGAGATACGGTGTACATCATATAAACTAAAGTGTGAACAACTTCTACAAAGTTTGTAAAGTGTGTTTGTCAGGCATCATTTCACAAAGGACAGAGACCCTTGTTAAAACTATTTGCACACGTAAGCCCAGTTATGCGGAGTAACTCAAATACATGGCTTCCAAATGTCTATTTTAAAATATCCAATTTCTCATTTGATATACTTACCACCTGAAAAATATCAATAAAACATAGGTTCTATTTTTAAGCAAGTTTCTTATTCTATTTATGTAACAATTGTTACATGCTTTGGTGATGCTCTGCAGTTTTAAATATATGCTGTTATATGAGAGATGACATGAAAGTGCAAATATTATAGCTTATTAAATCAGGCTCTCTTTCATCAGTTTGGTGACAAGGAATCAAATTGCCCTGATTGGCAAAGAAATTTGCAGAAAGTATTCTTCTCATTCAAGATTCAAGATTTTAATTCTTTACAAAATTTTTCAGTGCTTCATTTTGCACAGCCATTTACAATATGTCTGAAAAATTTAAAATTGTAATACTTTAATACAGTCATCATTAAGTAAAATTCAAAATAAACACTGTAGACTACATTTCTGTTGTGCTATTTTAACACTCACCTCACTGGACCTTCAGTGAGTAAACTCACGGAATCTTCTGAGTAAAAAAAGCTGATTTTATACACGAGAGAAAGAGACAGAGGGAAATGCCCTACTTTAATTCATGCCATTTAAAATAAAGGCCATAAAGTCAAACTGATAGGTGACACAAGGTGAAAAAATTCTATGAGGTATTATCAAATTTAAACTCTTTTCTTGCCTTAAATAACAGTACTACAATAAAAGAGATACAATTGTGAAACACCCTCAACCTCTCCCCAAAAGACGATCTCAATGAGGAATAGGGCATCCATCAGACGGCGGTTTCTAACAACCTTGGGCATTTCCTGCAGAAGCCAGTTCATTACACCAGCCTGAGGCTGTTAGCCCTGAGAAGTGTGCCTTTTCACCCAGTGCAGGGGAGAAACCAATCCTCTCACTTCACTGATCTAATTCCAGTTTTGAAGCACCCTGGAAACCCACTGCCTCCTTCCTTTCCCTTCCCTCTCCAATTCTCTTAGAAAAATGAGATGAAGCAAATGTGTGTTCTTTTTATCCATTTCCCATTGTGCCTCGCTGCAACAGGAAACTGCTGTCTCTGCTGTGTTTAGACCAGTCTGTGTGAGCCATGAGCTAACATGATTATCATCCTTTCAAAAGAACCCTTAGCATGCCACAGTCAGCATCAAAACTGTTCCCCAACACTCTGAATTTATCTAGCACATCTTCCCCAACTGATGCAAATGAACCAGCAATCATTTTAATAGAAGAAGCAGTGCTTTAAAGAATTGTGATCCTGACACTGCAGAGGTCTATGCATTACATTACAAGGCACAGCTGTATCCTGTTGTTTCGTCTGTGGGGTTTTTGACAGCACATGACTATAACTGCCGAAAAGCATGTACGCGGAGTTGATATATATACACATACATTCATACTTGGGATGTGCGAAGGAGAGTGTGGCTGTGCTCTGAGTGTATCAAACTATGACTTCTAAATTCCTTTCCATCAAATGCCAGGAGAAGCACTTGATAAATGGGCCCTAGGAGAGCACTTCTCATTGCCTCAGGATGGAATGACTTGCAGGCATACGACACTCCATCAATACAGAGAGCTGGCAGATTGAAAGGCGGGAAGGACTATCCCTGATGCACTGCATCTGCTTACTAATAGCAGCCGCGCTTCAACCCTCTTCCCATTCATCGCCTACAGAGACCTCTCCTTGGAGAGGCACGCCAGTCAACAGATGGTCTCTGGCTAAGGTGTAATCAGGAGCAGCTTGCTAAATTTACCCAAAACAAATAGAATTACAGGCTTTTGCCCGAGTCTGAAATTGAATTGAGAACTTGGGTGGTGGATAATGGAAGCTAAAATGGAAGAGCTCAGAATGTATCGCTGCACATTGGGAAAGGACAGACACCGGGGGAAGTCTCTGCTGTGAACTTCGCTATTTACTCCCAGCTCATCTATTTCCAATAATCGTGTCTGCCATGCCGCATTGTTGTTCTTCACTATCAAATCTTCCAGTATTAGGAAAACTCACCAGCTAATGAAATCATCTGCCTTTATCAGATACATACCGAACAAAATGCTACTCAGTATTTGAATACAGTTTGCTTGTTACAACACCTTCACTTAATGTTCACTGTAAAATGTCAATAGTCTTAACTGTCCTGCTTTTATCAGGAATAGTTGTTAAGTCCACTAAAACTCTGTCATTCAAAAGGTAAGAGTCATTAAGGCTTGTGAATGATCTTGATCTTCCGGGTACTGGTGTTCTTATGTCTATGCCCAGAATTCCTCACCTTTGGCATTAAGCGTTGGGAGAATAATGGTGACATAAAGGCTTAGGAATTGCCTGGAAAACGCTGGCATCAGACTAAGAGTAAATCACTTGGCCTAGGTCTCAGCTTCATACCTACACAGTGAGAACTGTGCCACCCATGCAAATCACTGTATAAGAAAGCAGTAAAAGTAAATGAGGCAAAATATGCAAAAGCATTTAAGTTCTGCAAAGATAAGTTCTTGAAGGATAAGGCCATTTGTAACCCAAACTATCAGCAGTCACTCTAACATTACTATCTGTATAGTTGTTAGTATTACTTATTACTCAGGAAATTGTTTACTCACCTAAAATCATTTTAAAAAATTGAATGTAAATATTTTGTTTTAATTTTTTTTGTCTTTGGAAATAAAAAGATGTGTATTTTGTGCATATTTTATATCACTCAGATTTGCCATGCAGAACTGACAGCGTGCTGCCTTTAAATTAATAATCAGATAATTCTCCTCATTCCTCACAATTTAAAATCACGTCACAGAAAATTTTATTTTCAAACATCAGTTACATCAAAAGTGTCTGAAAAGCTTTCTGGTTTCTTCCAGTATTTTTGTGTTAAGGAATTCTCTGCCATGCAGAAAAGGAATCCCCAAAGAAAGGTCTTTCTTGTGGTCGCATGAAAATATTGAGGGAAGGGATACTGTTTAAATTATATGAAAAGAGTTTTCGTTTTTAAGTTTTGAAGTACAAACAAATACTGAAATATATTTTAACAGAATTACTTTTTAAAGTGACTAGTTTGAACTGAAACTAGCATTTGCACTAAATGGATGCTATTAAATGAGTGAAAATGTGTCCTTATACTGCAGGTAGATACTTTTTTAGTTCTGTATTACATAAATGAACTACAAGACAGATGTAGTTCTAACGTATGCACCCTCTACACGCACCCTTTAACTGCTCCTCTTAACTTCCTGTATACAGATAGAAAATGAATTATGGAAGTAGAAATAATCTACATGCTTATAGGAACAAACATTTTGCATAGCAGAAATATCTAATGAAAAGAGCACAGATACAGATATCTAATTACCAGATTACCCTGGGCAAATCATTTAACTGCTCCATGATTCAGTTTACGCATCTGTAAAATCAATGGAACAGCCTCTGCTACCTAACCCCAAGACATTTGGTAAGAAAACATGTATTAATGAAGCCCAGACATCGAGCCTAAAAGATCTGGCACATATTTGTGGAAGTACGATTATAATGATTTTCATTAGTATTCTAGTGAAATTAGAATTTTAATCTTTAGGAATAATTCTCACCATTTCATGTTTCAATACATCAAAAATATAGTTATAACAGAAAAATATATAACTAGAAGTAAAATTATGACTCTAAGCTATTGTCATTTATTATTCAGTTTTTGTTTTACTGTGCTAGAGTATGCATTAATAAATCAATCTTTGTTTAGCTGTCTCTTTCATGAAATTTATTCTAAAAAACTACTATGGCATTAATAAGAGACAAACTGCAAAGAGAAAGCACCTAACAAGGACTTGGCAATAATCTCAGTTCCAGACAAAAATGCCATGAAATTTAAGATGAGGAACCTGCTGTATTTTAATAAATATTCAAAATTTATAATTTGTGAAGAAGTAGGCATTGCATGACTGAGAAAAATAGTGTTCATTATATGGAAGACAATTGTAAGTAAAACCAAATGACTTAAGTTAAAGGACACAGGAGAGCTTCATGGCATCTTCACGCTATTAATTAATTTTATATAGATTTCACGAGGGAAGAAACTGAGTCCTACACAAAGGATGTGAAACTCCAAAGTGCACTGGCTGCTACATATTGGTTCTCTATGCAGCAAATCTGCAAATACTGTCTACGGCATGCAGAATGGAAAATCTAGACAGCTGGAAAACACAGCAGATAAAAGAGATTCAGGTCATTGATCTCACAATTGTAAAATTTTCCCAAGTGACCCTAAAAAAGAATAAAACACATATCGTCCACTCATTCTCTCTACATACCTCCCATAACCCCAAAAAGCTAGCATGTCACTGAGAGATATCACTAGGAAATGTATGCTTCTGTATCAGAGTATGAATATGTAAGTATATGACTGGTAGAAATGTTCAATATTCAGTAAATATTCATTCAGTATGACCTAAGTACACTAATGACACTGTGACAAACAATACATACAACAATAACTAACAATTACTGAGCATTTTCTATTCTAAATTCTTAAATTACTCATTTAAACATCCTCCTCCCCTTTCTCAAATGAAATAATTGTAAACACTATTATTTTTCATGTGAGAAAGCTGAAGCACAAACTGATTAAGTTGCCCAAGTTAACAGAACTAACAGAAGGCAGAATCAATATTTGAATGCAGACCAGGTGTGGTGTTGCACGCCTGTAATCCCAGCCCTCGGAAGGCTGAGACAGGATGACTGCTGTGAATTTGAGGCCAGCCTGGACTACATAGTGAGTTCAAGGAATCCCTGTCTCAATTAAAAAACATTTGAACCCAGGCAGTAGCTGCAGTCTGCATATTTAGACATTACACTCTAAAGCACAGCCATAGGGAACAACAGGAAGTGCTCTTAGCACTTTGGTACTTTGTTTTGTTACAGCAGCTCCCACTGCCTGAAATGACTCAGAACTCTCCAGCTCCAGGAACTATTTATTCTCAGATTTCCCACAGAAATCTGGTTTCCTGGTTCATCAAAATGTCTTACATATATTTCACCTTTTGCTCTTACTGGATTGAGGCTCTAATGAATAAACTGCATGATTACCCTTTCTCTCTGTGGGGCTAGCCTAGACTTACACACACGTAAGGATTAGTAAACAGAAGATTCACCTGTCCTCACCACATTAGCATTTAGTTGGAGAAATAGACCAAAATCTAGTGGATTAAATGTTTGCATCTGACAGGGATAAATAAGAGTAAAAATAAGGGTTATGTTAACAGTTTGCTCAGTTATGGACTGGGGTAAAGATAGAAATGGGATCTGAGTCTCTTTGGCTTTAAAGGCTGGAATTACCTCAGGTGGTTGGAGAAAAGGGGGGAAGTCTGGGGGCAAAAGAGCCCAAGCAAGAGCTTAGAGGAGGCCTGGCTGAGGTCTCTCTGGTGGGATGTGAAGATTCACAAATGGCAAGCCGCAAAGCCTCCAACGTGTTCTGTGAGCACTGGAGACTTTTGAGTATGAGAATAACATGATTAGAAGAGCAAGACAGGAGGAAAACATTTTTGGTTGCAGAAAAGACAAAGATGAGTAAGAAAATTTAAGGGTAAAAGCTACTCAGAATCTCCTTTTAGTAACATAAAAGGCACGTGAAATATTTACTGCCGGTGAAATATCCTAATTTATCCAGCAAACAAATGACAACTAATAGTTTTAATATAGGTAAAAGTCATTTAACATTTATCATTGCTTCATTATCCCATGAGCTAAGGATTCAGAAACAAAGCCATCATACTCAAGAATAAAATCTCAAATTCGGAAAATAAAATACAGAAGATGAAATGAAGAAGAAAGTTGAAGATGAAATAAAAAATGAGCACAAGTTTGTGAAATTCAGAAAGGGAGCTATTATTTTTGTATAACAAGAACTGTCAAAAATAACATTCATTTGAAAGCAAATTAGATCATACATAAGAAATACATAATTCATATTAGCAGTAATCTAATCCCACAACAGTTTATAAATGAGAAGAATGCCCAAGTTATGCAACTAGCCTTAGATCACACAGAAAGTTGCTATTTAATACAGGTTATATACCTTTTAACTCTATTCCACTCTTATGTCTGCTGTCTTTCATCAGTTTAAATGAGACCATGCTAGAGAAAAAAAACTTCTACTATATTCTGTCACAAAGTTTAACTCTTTAATAACATCTGTATGAATTTAAACAAGAGAGCTAACAAAACTAGACCATTCGTTCAGTCAGCAGCCTATATTAATTAAGAACTTAACCAAAGAATGTGGGGATGGAGGAAGGGCTTGGAAATAGTGAAAGATGCCAAGTATCTTTAAATGCTCACAGTTTATGTGTTATATGTGTCAATTACTCACTAGATTTTTGAAGACTTGGTATAAAAATGTAAAACATCTCATTAAAATTTTAAATTAAGTCAGTACTGCGGTGCAGGCCTGTAAGCCCAGCACTCAGGAGGCTGAGGCAGGAGGATACCCATGAGTTCGAGGTCAGCCTGGGCCACATACTGAGTTCAAGGCCAGTCTAAACTACATAGTGAGATCCTGTCTCAAAAAAAAATTTTTTTAATTTGATTTAAATGATAATAGTTTGCATATGAATTAAAGAGATAATTTCACTGGCATTTTGACTTTTTTTTCTTTTAAAAATGTAGGTACTAGGCAACTTAAAATTAACTATGTGACTCACATTACATTTCTGCTGGACCTTCCTGCTCTGGGATAAGCAGCTAGATGAACAGGTAACAGACTGTGGGCCAGGGCACGTACCAAGAAAGGAGACAAGACGGAATGTAACCATTACAGAGATAATGATCTGGAGAGAAAAAAGACTAATCTTCAGAGTATTATGTTATCTCAAAGGAAAAAATGTGGGGAGTTGCCCATGAGAAAAGAATCTCTCCCATCATCTTTTGAAACTTCACAATATGATGCCTTGGGCAAATGAGGTCTCCAGTCTCCTCCTCCTAAACTAAACTCCCAGTTTATCATTCTGTTTGTTCTCTGTGGAACTTGGAGCACGGGGAAGTGCAGATGGATAACTTCTCAGAATAGAACTGAAATGCAGCCAGTCCTTATGTTAGAATAGAATCCACCCTCAGTGACCACAGTTATCATGTGAATATCAGAGGCTCTCGTGGTGAGGTCATCACATTATAGAAACAGCTCTCAAGATAATCACATACTTACTATATGTGACGTGCACATATACACGCACCAGAAACACACACTATCTGTTCGCTAGATAATCATGTGCTTATCATTACGTAAATATGCCTATGCGCATACACACAAACGTGCACGTACATACACAAATGCGTGCTTGCACACACACATGCAGAGAAAAACACACTTCTGGAATTCTTTGGTGGAATTCTTTGGTGTTAAGCATTATTTCCATACATATCTTCTGTTACGCAGTTTCTTTAATCCCTTAATATGTCTTTGAAATATAAACAAGGGCAGGGATTTAACTCAGTGGCTTAAGCACCTGCTTGGCACTCACAAGGCTATGAGTTTAATCCCTGGTACCAAGAAATACATAAATAAATAAATACATAAATGCATAAATAAATAAATAAATTATAAATGAGGACCTCCTCTAAATGTGCCAATCTTAAATTTATGAATTGTAGGCAAACTTTCATAAATTTTATGGTTATTACACTATCAGCAGAGAAAACCTCAAGGTCATTTCTGCCATTTTCTAATTCTCTTTGGTCACTAAAGTAGAGCAATAGCTTTAATTAGTTAGAGTCTTCTTAACACTAAGGGTTAATAAGCTAAAACTAACACTATTATTAAACAGAAAATACTATCCTAAACAGTTTTATAGTATACAAAATGGACATATCCCATTTTTATAATAATAATAAGAAAAAGGTTCTAGAATTCCACTTAAAATATTTCAATGTTTAATTTTAATAATTTGTTTTTCATACCCATTGTTTAGGAATTAAGCTATTACCTCAAACATTTCATTTAAGCATTTGTCATTTATAGTATTTCTTTATTGTATGTAATTACTCTGATATTGATACTTCCTCAATTAAATGAGTACTTTATGTAAGCTGGCTTCACATTACTCAAAGAATAAATTTCAGGGTTTTTATTGTATTTGAATGAAGTGTTATTTTTATAAATTTACAGAATGACTTCTCTTAATTACAACATGTCATTTAATAACAAAGTTAACTACCATGACATGTTAGTCTTTAACAAAATTTTCTTATATCCTTTTAAAAATAACAGCTGATGTCTTCAGGTTCTCTTCATAAACCTAAACAACTATTTCTTGCTTTCATCTAAAAAACAACATTCAAGGACAAACAAGGCTGTCAACTTTTCTATAGCCATTAAAAATATCCTTCTATTTATATAATGGTTATTGGTGATTTTAAAACGTAATTTGAGAAATAGTAGAATAGGGTCTTCATGAGGGCAACAATTTTTATTATGTCTATTGTTTTATCTGTTATGCCCATTGCTATATCTGTAGAACCTGGAAAATTCTGTGAAACACAGAACATGCTCAGCAAATACTGGCTGATCAAATAGCACATAATAGATGATCAGAATATAAATGATTAATAACTGCATAACTAATGGTAATGGTGAGACCATTAGTTATTAACAATATGTTAGAAAATCACCATCTCGTGTGCTAAAATGTGAACACTTTGAATGGTTGCCACTGTAATTATTTAAGTATTAATGATAGCAGGTGCTTAATCTTTTTTTTTCAATAAATGAAGATGAAATAAACTGCAAAGCCTGGGTAAGTGTTTAGAAAATGAGTCATGAAGTGCTACAGACCAGAACTGATCAATCTTCTCATAAACTTTCTGGATACAAGTCTTAATGGAATTTCACAAACGTGATCAGTTTCTCCAAAGTGACATGCTGAAAACAGGATAGCAAAGAGTCACCTACTCAGAATTTCATGAGAACCTGAAATCTTTTCTTGAGTTACAAGAATTTTAAAGCACGTGATTCTTAGGTACAAGAATTTTAACGCACATGATAAAATGCTCATCATACTGGTTATATAATTACTTCAAAATCGTTGCCTGACTGGTATAATTGTCTCACCAAGTTTAAAAGCATGATGATGAGGTCAAGCAAATGTGTGCATTAATTTTAAAAAGGAAATTGTATTTTGGAAAATATACTGACTTTTCAATACAGCTGCATTTTGCTATGGATATATATATATATATATATATATATATATATATCTCCACTTGTAAAATGCTAAGAATCTCAGTCTGAGATTCTTTTAAAAATGCAAAATTCCTTAAATTTAAATGTGCAAATTAAGTTGTCCTAAGCTGTCTAACAACATAATTGTAAATTTATCCTAATCACCAGTATCAAAACCATCTATTAAAACAAATAAAAAGCCAACCAGTTGTTATCTATCGACACAAACACGTTATTTTTCTTTATTAAAAAAACACCTGAAACTGACTAATAACTTGGCACAGTGAACCTGTTACTTTGCACATGGGTTATTCAAAGAGCAAAGAAACACCATAGACTGACCTGTTTACAATACATTCTCTTAAATTTTCATAGCTTATATCATAGTATGACTTCACAAATTTTCATTTGAAAAGATCTACATATTTTCTTTAAGATCTTGCTCACAAAACACCCAAAAGGTGCATTTTGAGAAAATGAAGGAAATGCCATGATGCTGTCTATAGCTGCTGCAAGCCTTGCTTCACTTCTTTCTCTAAGAAATAGAAAGTTAAAGGACTTTCAAATGGTGGGCAGATGTAAATGCCATTTGGCTGAAAAGACATAAAGCAGCATTCAACAGGGAAGTCCCACCCCACCGAGTCTGTATAAGCCTCACTCCATCTCTGTTGTAGTTGAAGACAGCAGCTGTCAATCAATCCTCTGTCAGTGTTCAAAAGAACCCCAAGTAAGCTTCTCCATAGGGTGTAAATTGTTCAATAGTCTAGGTAGCAGCAACTGATTTGCAAGCTGAGGGAGGAGGTGTGAATAATAGGTTTCTTCTTCACTTATCCTGAAGTCAATATTCTTGCCTGTTTTCTACCTTCTCTGGAAGCTTAAAAGTCTTGTAGGAATCATCATTTCAGGAGCCCTGGAAGGCATAAAGCTGAAGCTTCTTACTCAGGCTAAGAAGCTGAGGACATTCCACAAATTCTCAGTGATTATTACTGAATACTGGGTCAGACTAAGCAATGAGAAAACAATTTGCCAGAGCAATACAAAACACTGTGGTATTTTCACAGACGTATATACAAGACCTTCACTCTGGGATGACAGCTCCATCATGCAGTAATCACCAACTACACTGTTCTGAATTTAAATGTGACTCTGACAACCACTATCTCAAAGTAAATTACTTAACCTCTTTTATACTTCCAGTTGTTCTTTCTAAAGCAACTCAACATGGGTTGCATACCTAGGGGGAAAATGCAATAAAAATAATCTTGGAGCCCTTTAGACATAAATTGCTGTATAGAAAATCAACTGTAAGTTTAAGTCTAGGAAGAAGTCTTCAGAGTGTGTTAGTTTTGATGAGGTCTCTTGGTGCTTTATGCATAGGGTTCTGCCCTTTCTAATGGGAGTTTATGTCCTCAGTTAGCAGGGCAAAGAAAGGAGTAGAGTCAGCACAGGCCTGGGTGCTCCCCGCCTGGAGAGAGAGGTGCCTTGTGCTTTCGCTGCCCTGGTGCCACACCTCTGACACTAGGCCTCAGCTGTGAGGATGACAGGCTCTAGCTCTGGCTGCTGGGCCTAAGTCCTGCTATAGTCACTGATAATGGGACAGGAAGAAGAAAGAAGGCTTTTTTCAGGGTGGTGGCTTAGCGTCTTCCTGAACCAAGAGGAGAAAGCCAGAGTTAAGCTCAATCTCATAAAATGCCTATGTAGATTTATAAGGAACCACTCCTTTGGGAACTCAATAATAACATGTGATGCTCATACTGATGTTACATGTTTTGTTTACAGTGTGCTTTTACATGATTTGCTGCCTCATCTTCCTTTGGAGAGCAAGCCAGAAGCAGATACTGTCCCATTGCAGAGATGGAGAAATTAGTCAGTGTCTCCTTTGTAGAGCAAGTGGAAGCCAGATGTCAGAAACCGTATGCTAGGCAGATGTTACAGATTTAAAATGAGAACTACCTGAATGGCCCTGGATGAAAACATGGTGTTCTAAACATAGGACATTCACACCCCACTGAAGTCAACTGTTCATTTACGTTTTCTACATGACGGGTGCTGTGGGGCACCAGTTTCTTGCAGACCTAAAAATATTACACTAATTACACTCCTGGAGCCACATGATGCTTCAAAAGCAGAAAGAGGCTGGTGGTACCTGTCCGTTAAAAGCAGATGCAACGTGAAGATTACTGGGCTCCTTTTAGTTTTTAATTCCAAGAATTCAGGGGGAGTTACGGATTTGCTCAGCAGACAGTCCTGGGAGGCTGAGCAAAGGCGAGCAGGAGCAAGGGTCAGAAGTAAGCTGATCTGCATGATACAGTAAGGGGGCGGGGCAAGGTAGGCCTGGGTCAGTGTCACACAGGTGCTGGCACTGGAATTCGTTTCCTGAACATCTGTGCTGCACAGAAAAACAGCCAGGACTGTGGGGAAAGAAATAACAAATCTCATGCTGCTTTAACAAAAACAACAAAATAAAGCACACTCCTGTCTTTTTTTTTTTCCCCAGTATCTGTCACGCTAAATGACATCCCTGTTCCCAGGTTTAGCTATGTATTTTGCCACCTCATAAAACCCCAATCAATCTCCTGTTCTCTCCTGGCATCGTCTTATGAAGCATCCTGGATCTCCCAGACCTAAAGAAAACAGTGAAGAGACGAGTCCTCTCATCAGGACCTGGATTTCTTTCTTGTCAGAATTTGAGACTAAATACAGATTGGAGCATTCACTTGAGAATTCAACAGAGATGGGTCTTAAGGAACATTCCAAGCACACAATCAGAATGAAAGTATTTGTGTGCTTTTGTGCCCCGAGGAGAATGTGGAGAGAAAGAAAAGGTTACTGTTTCATGTGAAGTGATTTCCCCCTTCCCTGTAGTAGGCAGAGAACACATCATCCCACCTGGAACGTGAGTCATTTGTGAAATGCTTGTTTTTAATTCAAGCTTCGCCACAACCTGACCAGTGTGTGGGAAACCTACAAAGCTGACATACAAGCGGAGATCTATTTTCCATCAGACAAGAGCCATCAACGTCATAGCCAATTGTAATCCTAACAATGAAAATGTGCTAACCCTTTTTATTGTTAAGGAAAAAAGAAAGACCCTATTATTCTTCCAAGGGGAGAAGCCAATGCTCACAACCCTCCAACGCCCTCCTTTCTGGCTCAAAGGAGAAGCCCATGTCTCTGTGACCTTCCTCCCTCCTTACTCCTCTGACTGAGTCTCCACTTCATTTTCCCTCACAACCACTTCACTCCAGGCACACTGGAAATATGTTTCCACCCCAAGACATTTAAATTTGCTCTTCCCTCTGTGTGAATTGGTCTTCTATCAGCTTTGGTCATTTTTCCTATCACACTTAATTCAAGAAAACTTATTGACTGTTAAAACAACTCTCCCATGCCCTCCCCACTCTCTCTCTTCCCCCTGATTTGCAGCACTTACACTGTACAGCTCGCTCCCCAGCACTTGCAACAGTGCCTGCTCTTATGAAGTGTCTAGTAAGTAGTTCTTTTATAATGGAAATGTACCATTTATTGAAGAGGTATCTTCCCAGATTACATCCAACATAAAATATGATTTGACCTTCCATATGCGAGCAGGATGGGGCTTTCAAAGTGCTCTACTTTATCTGCTTAAGGTCTGGGCTCCACAAATCAAATCAGTGAATTATAATATAGAACTCTAGGCAGTGTCTAATCTCATAACCTCTTCCTACTCATACTCACGCCCCAAAGATACCATCTATCTGGGAGACATACTGGATCCTCCTGTATAGAGTATACAGGAAAATCCAAGCCAGGACAACTGAAAAGCATTGCGAAATAATTTTATGAATAAAGCTGCTTTTACTAAATAGCTTGTTATAACCTCCATTTGTTGAATTACCCCCCCCCCTTTATTTTTGTATCAAGAATCGAACTCACGACCTCACGCTTACCAGGCAGGCACTTGAGCCGCTGAGCTAAACCCCCGGCTGAATTACCTGTTTTGCAATGTTATTTATCCTTACAGTTCAATGGCCTACAATCCCAGACACTGTGGAATTTTGAATTTTTTAAGTAGTTAGAATATATGCAAATCAAAAGAGCGTAATTTTCAAAAGTTAAAATGAAAACCCAGCATAAAAGGAAACAATTCAGGTTATACTGCATAATGCCCCAAATAACCTGTTGGTCTACTGGTCTGTTAATCAAACAACTTTTCAAACCATAAGATGAGATAAACATTTCATTTTTTTCTACAGCATTGACAGCACTTCGTCCTCCTAGACTGCTTGACTCACTACACACAGAGTTGTGCAAATTTAAGGATGCTTTTTTTTTTAAAGTAGATAAGAGTCTTTTTTTAAAAGGATGCTTTAAACAGCCTAAAGCCTACATCTAAAAACTTCATTAAATATCTGGGATGCTCACGCCATTGATGATGTTGTTTCCCTTCAGTGGTAAACTCTTTGGGCTCCAGCAGGGTTACCTAAACCTGGTGTGACGCTGCCATCCCCAGCATTCCTCTACCTGGCTGGAGGCAGACTTGAAAGACACTTGAAAGATGTCTGAAAATAATGAAACATTTTATATAAGCTTAATATCTAGAACTTCAAAAACATGTTCAGTGAAAAAAGCCAGACACAAAAGAAGCTGAGTTGTTTGATTCTATTAATATGAGTTGTCCAAAAAGGGTGAATTCAGAGAGACAGGAAGTAGATTTCAGGCTGTCTAGGTGGGGAGGGGAGCAGTGATGGGGAGTAAGTTCCCTTCTAGAACAGAAAGCACATAACATTACATTGGGTAGCTCTGCAAGTAGACTAAAGTTCATTGAATTATATATTTTAACTCCATAGATTTTATGGTATGTAAATCACATGTTGGTAGAGCTGATTTTTAAACTGAGAGAGAAAAGCCTGATATATATATATATATATATATATATATATATATATATATATATAGGCTCTACGTATCTACATAGTTTATTGTGGCGGAGAAAGACCGGAAGAAAATGATCCTGTTCATCATGCCAAATGCTGTTCTTTTCCCAGGGCTGTGCATTTATGATGAGCCAGTGTGACAGGTGTGCCAAGCATAGCATTAAGGTAGCCCACTGTACACTAGGCCACACTGCATGGGACCAAGCAAGCTTGACTATTTACTGGCTCTCTGACCTCCCGGAAGTCACTTTAAGGCACTTCCTGTGTTTTAGGCTCCTCATCTGTAAATCAAAACAATAACAGTGCTTACCTGATAGGGTTCTTGTGAATATAGAATGTTTAAAGATGTTTGCCACTATCTCTACAGTCTCTTCTGGCATGCCCAACAAACAGTTTACTGTGCATGCAAAGCTGTGATAAAAAGTTGGGAAACACTGTCTCACACCAGACTCAAACTGCATTATATCTGAATAGTGTTCTATGACAAGTCACATAATAAATGGTATATTATATTATTTAGTGAATGCAATAATCTGTGAGAAAAAAGTAAGTGAACTACCTAAAATGATTTTTCTCAAAAATAAGGCTGGACCACATTCCTAAGAATCTACAGAACTCATATTTTCATTATAATATAACCATTATGAACACTATAAGTATACTTTGTCTACTCAATTATCAGAGTCAAAGTAGAATTGGGTTAGTGTGTCTTTTAAAAAATACTGTATTTCTCATGAAATGAACTGTACCCAGCAGGGATCCAAACTATATATGCAACAACAAAACACGATTAAAAGCTTTTTAATGAAGGCACTGTAAACAGCATTTCCCTTCTGCTTTAGAATATTTCAAATACAAAATTAGTAAGCCCCAGAGACTGGAATTTCTGCTACAGGAGAGATGAAAGGTTAACTGTCTAAAAAGGAAAGAATATGTTTGACATATTCTATTTAGAAAATAAAAGGGTTTCCTAATAAAAGCAGAGCCCCACTTGATGCGCCTAACGCTCCTTCAGTGTTTGCATACACAACTCAGTAATTAGAAAGCCCCACTCCAAAAAAAAAAAAAAAATGCATAAAAAAGCCATTGCAGACATCGGTCCCTTGTTTACCAGGCTTGCTAGAGGCCCCCGGAGGTCACAGTGATTGACAGGATTTTGGTGTTGGTAGGAGGGTAGATAATGCACACACATCTCTTGAGAGCAGAGCTCCTGAGTCCTGACCATGCTTAATAGAAGGGCAGCCACCATGGAGAACAATGTAGCAGGCAAAGCCTGGGGGACTGGAGGGCGGAAGGATGTTCAAGGATTGCAAATGACATTCCCAGTCAATTAGTACCACTGGGAAGCTGAGGTACACCATGCCAAAGGAAAAAGAAAGAAAGAAAAGAAAACTAGAAATTCCCAAGGCAAGGATCTTCCTTTGCCAAATCCAAGGCACCCCATAGCCATTTCCATTAGGTACACTCCAGTAACCCCAGCTTCCAAAAAGCATCTTTATGAGCTTCTGAAGCGCCAGTCATTTTGGAAAAGCAACACTGGTTTCTATACGTATGACAATGTTGTTTTCATTAGCATGTCTCACAGGCAAACCACCACAGCTTTGAACCACAACACTGCCTTAATTTTAATCTCCCTGTCACACTAATGAAAAGTATTTTCTGAATTTCCAGTCCTTGAAAAGAATCACACTAATTATTCCCAAAGTTCTTACCCTTGAAGATCCCTGCAACCCACATTTAACGATAGTATCCAACCTCTTTCATTTGATATAATGATGTTTGGAATTTGTGGTTGCAGAAAATAAATCTATTTCTGTAATGTCTTTAAATTAGTTTAATGATTATGACTTTGGCCAAGAAAGATGCCCCTCTTCTAGATGCAGAGACAGCTCTCCCAAAAACTTGTGCTACCCTGTGGGTACAGTGTGTGTACAGTGGGCTACCTTATTAATGAGATCGTCTGCTATCCACATAAGGGTTTTACCATCAAAACTCCCTCATTCTAAAAGTCAGAATCTGGTGAGAAGAATCATGATGCAGTTATTGACTCAGATCCATAGACTATCAATTAAGCCTACAGGTATCTATATGCTGAAATACAGATTTTCATAAAATATAATACTTACCTTTCCATGACCCCTTTCTCTGAAAACACAAGACCATTCCTTGTGGCAAAAGAATAAAAATAATCTTGTCTTGACAAGGTCATACCAGGTTTTCCTAGCTTAATCCTTTTGGAAAACTTTCTCTCACTTAATCCATTTCATCCTGTAGAAAGCCCTTTCCAGAATTTCAATATGATACTGAAACAATAAACAGGCATGTAGGGCGTCAAAGTTCTGAGGGAAAAAGACACAGAGGTCCTTTAAAAAGTGTTTTCTAAAGTAAAACACTGAGGAAACCAGTGCTGTTTCTTCAGGGTTCTGAGTAAAATGATCCCCTCCTCTGAAAGATGTGCTCAGAAAAAAAAAAAAAAAAAACATAAAACTAGGCAACTAACTAAATACCACAAACAGGCCACAAAGCAGGTATTTTTAAGACAAATCAAGTTTGAAAAAAGAATGCAAGTATGCTTAAGTGAGTATGAATATTTTCACTTTTAAAATAAGGTAACTTTATGGTGACGGGGGAAGGACTGTTAATGCATTTTCATTCTGTGATCCTCAAAAGTGAAACTAAATCTTAGAAGGCTTCCTTCGCCTTTGAACTATAAGCGCTGGCCTGCCCTTGTGAGGTGTGATGAAGTAGGTGCCACAGTGACAAAGCACAGTGACTCACTTTCCCATTCTGTCCTGATTTCTCATTCATAGCTTTGTTTCCCTTCTTAAAAAGGGCGAAAAGACCTTCCATTCATTTGCCACAAGACTCACAGAACCATTTCAGGGCTTACAGGGACAGTGTGTCACCAGGGCAACTGAAATAAACACACGAAAGACAGATGTGAAGGCCAGAATTCTTCAAAGGCAAGAGGATTTGACACTTCATAAATCACCATGTCACTCTAGTATAACAAAAACTAGCCTCATGTACTGTACCCGAGGCTTTCTCTCCCTGCCTTGCCGGTGGAGTCTGCTTGCATTCCACATCTGGTTTGCCACTAAAAGCTTTATAAATGCAGTGAATCAATAGGAGTGAGAAGAGGGTAGGGCGTGCACTCTCAATACAATAAAATTCTCATCATAACAAATCAAGGAACCAGTTACTTAATAAAAATCAGAATGCTAAAATGACTCAAGTATAAAAGGAAAATACCTTAGTAGATATACATGGTAAATTTTATGATCCCAGTTATCTGACTGCTTGTTATATGCTTTGCTATTTTCAAGGTAAGAGGTACAAAATAATTGAGCTTCTGTTGGAAGCTGTGCTTGGAATCAGTCCAAATCAACTATTTTTTTTTAACCTGGTAAGCAGAAGGAAACTCCTACTGAGTTAGACTTAAAAGTTTGTTAGATTGAGTTATCAGTCTTTTATATTAAGTTTTTCTTCTAAATAGGCTTTAAAATACATGAAGACTTGGACTTCAAACTATTATTACCAAGTTTTCAAGAATGACCTGTTTCTGTCTGCCCAGTATTATTCAGGTCTGCCTACAGCAGAGCAAATTGATAATAATAACTATGGATCAGAACTTGCCAGCATTTTAAAATAAACTATCCTTAGAGTTATAAGTCAGACTCATTATTCATTCATAATTGACCCATATACTCATGCTCAGAAGTTAAATACATCATACTGAAGAAAACACCATATTTGCCCATTTCCAACTTTTTTGTCCTCTTAAATTTATTCCATAAATGTTACTAGATAAATATGATTTAAACTCTAAGGAAATAAGTATGTGCCATTTTTTCAATAGATCTATACACTATATTTCACCTTGTTCTGCTAGAAATGTAGCCCAATCATCCTTATACAGTAGAAAGTCACTTAACAATATTATACAGCAGTGGTTCCTAATCATTCCAAGAATGAAAATCCTATGTGATGAAAGCAGTTACATTTATCTTTTCTGAACACTAAAAAATTTAAAAAGTACTGCGTACAGTAATATTTTACATGAATTTATAATTTTCTAACCCTAATTATGTATTTAAAAATAGTAGTACACATATCTCTGAACTATATCTGTGCACACTTTATAGTACATCATCAAATTCTGTGGCACAAAAAGATGTGAGGAATATTTTGAAATATCTATGAGTCACCAGAATTCTTTGCCTCTCCAAACCACTAAAATCTATGTCCCCTGCCTCCTCATTTTTCTGGTTTGGTACAAATAGTACCACCTTGAAGTCATCTTCACTGTCCACTCAAGCCACTTTAATAATCTTTCTTCTATTTCCTATGCTTGATCACATCTCTGAGTTTTGTTTTTTACTTTAAAAAGCAAAACAGAAAAAAAGGATAGAAACAATACAGATTTTCAAAAAAATTAGTAGGAAATTAACACTAGTTAATATGCTACATATTGTTACCTTAGAAATAGTTGCTCAGATTACAAGATCTAGGCATTAAAAAATCAATAAATCAAACAATGAAAGCACAAACTATTCTTTTTTGTGAACTAACAGATTAGCTGTTATCTATCTTGTATATATACACATACACACACACATATATGTATACCTATTTACATATAATCTTTTCCCTTCTTTCTTTCCTCCTTTCCCCTATCTCAGTTGTTTTTTTCCTTCTGAGCACTAAATTTCATATTTTATTCACTTGCACCACAATCTCCAATTTCTTTGTTTATATATTTGTTTGAACGCTGTTTGTATCACCCTCAAACTGAAGGGGAAGGAACCTTTCCTTGTTAATGAATAGAAGGGTACTTCCAATACCCACACAGGACTCACCAAATTTAAAGACTATTTAATTTCCACTGATACAGGTTGAGCATTCCTAAACTTAAAATCCAAAATGCAACTTGCTCCAAAGTCTGAAACTTCTTGAGTAATGACAGGATGCTCAAAAAGTCTCAGATTAATGGTGAATACAGCATTATCTCATTACTAAGTTGCAGATTAATATTATTAAGCTCTTTTACAAGTATTTAAAAAAAATCAACAACAGCAAATTTTTACACAGCCTGAAGAATATTATTTTTTTTTTGTCTGTTCTTGCTTTTGATTTTGAAAGATTTTACACAGGCCAGCGATCATAGCAGTGTCCAGAATTGGGAAACAGTCATCATAACAATCAGTTATGAAAATGGGAATTTAAAAAAAAACCTACGATATTCAATGTGTCCTCCACTTGTTTCAGCTCAGAATGATCTCATGTGTTTAAAGCTTTTGTTGTCCCACTTTCCTGCAGCAGACACTTGGCTCACCAATATATCAGGCCCTTTGTGCAAATACTCAAAAGACTACATCAGACTCAAAGCTCTTGTTCACAAGGAGGCCAGCAGGTGGAGAGAGAAACAATCAGCCATGGGTCTTCCGCCTACTTCGAAGTAACACAGAAGCATAAAGAGGGGATTATGGTTCCAGGCACAACTTTAGGCTGCCCAAGGGGCTCCACCATTAGTAGAGAATACAGAGATTATATTCAGTGCCCAACTTCTACAAGCTTGCTGTAACGCTCAGAAGGTTTACGTGCACTTATCTATCATCCTTCACTTTCTTTATCAAAATAAATCCCTTTGTAATAAGTGAGAGTTTCTTTTGTCTCCTTATGCATATGAGGGATGCATGGGTGCTTTTACATTTGGTTGGTAAAGAAAGACAACAGATAGCAGAAGCCGACTATGGATTGATTACCTTTTGCAATTAGAAAGAATAGATTTATCTCCCTTCTTACTATTCAATTTCTTTCACTCTTCTATTCAATTTCTTTCACTCTTCAATTTCTTTCACTCTTCTATTAGAAAATAATTAAACTGCACAACAATTTAAAGTAGCACGTTACATTCTGAATAGCTTTATGGTTGTACAAGATAGCGATTAAAATGTTTTTAAACATCAGTAGTTTGGAACTTAAAACCAAACTGTTGGGATCTTCTGTTTAATAATTCATGTAGTTAATCAACGAAAATAATACAGTTTAACCCTTTGCATCCATGCCAATCTTTACTATATTTGAAGTCACTCAGCCATGTACAGCCTAAATTGAAATTTCCATGAGTGACTCTTTAACTTGAAGTTACTCACCTAAGTTCCTGGCAGAACAAATTTGTGAGCACAAAATTCATTGGAGGTCATGTAAAGGCTATTTTTGGCAACAGCTGTCACAGTAGGAACAATTACTCAATAGGTAGGAAAGGATATTAATAATAGCAAAATGCTGTTGTTTGCCTGGTCACAGAAAAGGGCCCAGAACACAAACTGAGTGAATCACAGATGACTTGAAAATGCCTTACCAAATAGGCAAGTGTCTAAGCACATTAAAAATTTGAATAAAAGGCAAGCCATACTATTACACATCATTATTTACTTCATTAATGCAAACACAATTTTTATCATTGGCACAAAGTAAGAAATTTAACTAAACATAAGTCAAACAATGCAAGGAGAACTTTCAAATTATTTGTTTCCCTAAAAGTCAAACTGGCTTTAGTCAAACTGGTTTTCATGCATTAGGTATGGCCAGACCTATAACTACATCCAAGGAGAAGTAATTTCCTTGAGACCCTCTCAGGCCAACAGAGAACTCACAGACGCAGAGCGGACCTCCATTATGCCATATCTGTCCCTCTTTGTTTGCCTAGAGTGGTGACACTCAGCATCTGTCAGAGCGTTCAAATTTATAAAAGTGAGTAGGCTATGAGCTCATAGTTTGTAACAAAATTTATATTGTTAATACAAAGTAAGCATATGTTCGAATGATACACAAATTGCATTTCTGGAATCACACTTATTAATCTTGGAATAATAGCACAGCATAAGGAAAAAGAATATAAACTTTGGAGTCTGAGACATTTTAAAGGGATTTTATCTTCCTAGCCAACATTTCCTAGAAGGCCATGAAAATGTAACCTCTCTGTGCCTCTGTTTCTTATGTAAAAATGAAGACAGCTATGCAATAACTTGCAAGGACTATGAAATCAATGAGACTGCAAGACTAATGAGCTAATGTATTAAAGAATGCATAGTCCTTGGCACACAGTGGCTATGTGAATATATAGTGTACACATACATAATGTATATGGCATATAGATAATATTTGTTGCTTTCTTCCCTTTCTCCTTAATTCATATGTTCGTAGGAGTATTCCACTTTTATTTTTCCTATAAATTTGTATTAGTGGACAAAATACTGCATTTCATTGTGGCATTTTCATACATGCATACAACATACTTTATCATATCTACCCCCCATTGGTCTCCCTTCTCCTTTCCTCATTTTTAAAGCAATGAGTATCTTGAGTTTGAAGCAACAGGAGGTACTCTAATTGTCTTAAAAACCTATTTCTAAATATTCTTGTAAATCTTGTAAGTAGCTGATAGTCAAGTTTTTACCATCTTGTCAAAAATGTTTATGATGGGCATGCAAAAGGATCAGAACCTGCCCCTAAAGTCAATCAAAAGAAGGTGCCACACTGATTATAATTGATTATCCACATAGGATTCAAGAAAACAACAGAAATTTATTAATTAGTTTATCCAGAAGTTACAGGGATTCAAGCAGGTTTTCACTGTTCTGCCATAGCTCTTGTGTCATTCTAGAATATTCTTAGATCTGAGAATGAAAACACTGTTTCTTCCAATAACAGTAGATTTTACTTGGAATACTCAAAGACTCCAAAAGAGAAGTCTGATCCTTTTTAGCTCTGTAAGTAGACAACGAGTTGTATCTAATCTGCATCAGTGTATTCTAACATAAAGTTTACATGGAAACATTTTCCTGAAACTAGGGTGGGGCCTTATGTATAATTTTTACCACACTGACAGGAAGAAGCAAATAGGGCAGACACATTGAGATACAAACATACACATACTCTTACTCTGCCATATTCCACAAGCAAAAGCTATGAGTTCTGCCTTTCTGGAACCATCTTTGCATATCCCTTTATATTCAGTCTTGGCTTATAAATGGATTCTCTGATGGAATAGTTTCCCAAGTGAACAGTAGAAGAAAACAGAATTTACTTCTGGGTATGAAAGTATATGATTTTATTCTAAAAACTAAGAGAGTAGAGCAGCAAGTTATTACAGGAGATCAAAAGGAGGACAAATTCCTAAATAACAAGATGATCTGGTAATAATGGGAGTATGAGGATAAGTTGGAACTACAATAGGAAATTATAGCTTCTTCAATTATAGTAGTACAACAGTTTATAGTGCCAGGAAAATACTATAAAACCATTAGGAAATACTTCAAGTTATGACAAGATGGTTTAAAGAAGAAAAGGCTCTACTTATGGTATTCTTTGAATCTAATCACTACAGGTGCCACATGTAGTTCCATTTTTTATCTTGATTAATTAATAATATTAACCATAAATGCCAGATGTTCACTTTATTTTTCCTGTGTAAATTATGAGAAAACACCTTTGTGGTAGGAAAAATTATCTGTGCATTTCTCCTCCCCTTAAATATAATATGACATACCTTTTTACAAACCAGAAAATCCAAACATCTCATCTTCTTGTTTTGTTTACATGTAAGAAACTTGAAGTAAAATGGTATAATATAATCATGTAAATATAGTATACACTGATTATTATCAGTGTATAATAATAATCAGGTATACACTGATTATTCAGAAAAGCTTTATTTTCTTTTCAAATAACTATTTTAAATTCATCCTGATTGGGGGGGATGACAGAAAATTACAACAATCCAAATAGCATTATATTAATAATATGAAACTATCATATATGGCAAGTAAGGGAAATTTCATAATAACCCTATTTTAAAGATGAGAAAACTAAGGTAGCAAAAATGTCAGGAGGAAGGTCAGGAAATGACTACCAATGACCATGTATTCACATTGGCTGGCCAGTTTTGACACCTGGGCCTTTTCCTTCCTTTAGGACATGAAAATTACAACAACTTTTTTCCTTAGAAACAAATGATGTTTAGAATGTTCTCCACAATTATTATTTCAGGGCCCAGGAAATAAAATTATTTTCGAGAAACGAAGCCAGGCAGGTAGGTAGACCAGCAGATATAACGTTAGGTTATTGTGAGTACAAAATCACATCTCTCAACAGTCACACAGCTGGTAATTAATTTACAGAAAAACCACAGGGGTCATTTTCCACCTCAGTCATCTATAAAATGGGAACAGTAGTACCCCCTGCCTAGCTCACAGGGTTGCCATGACAACTGCTGGGAGATGAGGAGAACACCCTCTCCATCTTCAGGCTTGAAACCAAAACAACATAAAGAGAAACAGGGTGTCCGGGACATTACTTATTATGAGAGATAGCAATGGCTTTTACCAAGCTACAGGCACACAACTTATTCAAGTTTAGGAAACATTTCCTTTCTTTTTTTTTTTTTTTTTACTGCCCTCAAAATCAAAATCCATTTAAATTACTGAAAGCAGCTCTTAAGTGCACTTACAACTCTATAATGTTAAAAAAATTCAGAAGTTTATAGAGATGGAAGAATGAAACTTATTTGGTCTCATGTGCATACTATTAGTCTAAAATGATAGTTTCTAAAACAAGAAATCCTTTAGCTTACTTCCACATACTTCTGTTCTTGGTTATATTGAGTCCATTAATTTTTTCTACCTTCTCACAACTAGAATGTTCTTCCTAAACACAACAAAAGTCACTTGAAAAGTACTTAACATTTTTCTTAGTGATGGATGTCATTTTAGTCAGAAATATTGCAAATGTAATTTAATATTTTAATTATATACCTAGTTTTAGGTATAAAAGGGGTATTGTCATAAGAAATAAATTCTCACTAAAAAGATAGATAAAGTCTTCTAATAATGTTTTCAAGTTGTGTCTCACGAATACACTGAGTAGCAGCTTTTCATATAGAGCACAGATCTGAAAAAAAAATCAGTGATATATCAGAAAGGACAATGTCTTTTATGAAATTTTTTCACTTATGTGTCCATTCATTTGTATATATGTGTTTGCTTGGCTATTTATAAAATTAATTAATTACTACTGGTCTTTTTTCTTCAATCAGGTTTTATTTGTACATTTTAGCTACACACAATGATCACATTCATCGTAGAGAATTTATACCTTTATATGTTATAACTTCTTTTTTTCCCCATTCTCTTTCCCTCCCTTCAATCCTTTCTCCCCTACCCATTTACAAAAGCTTTGTTTCTACTTTTAATTATGAGTCTGTTTTAAAACAATAGATGTTTAAGAAACACTATCTGAGGGTACAAATTTTACAGAGTTTTGTCTTAAGATTATTCAGGTTCAAGTTATTTAGTTTTCTCAACAATAAAAGTAGAAGAGCTAATTATTCCAGTGTTGGTAGACAAATGGTACAATTTAAAATTCAAGTATAAACATTGGGATATTATAATTAATGGTGCCTTTCAAATAATTTACTCCAATGTACTTTGTTTGCTAAAAACAGAAGTTTTGAGTGACCAAGGGCCACAGATCCAAGGTTTGTTAAATGTCTGCATTACATTCTAGTTATGCACCAGGTCAGATAAACTATGGTTTCCACTACTAACTACATCACAACCCAAAAATCATTTGGCAAGGGGAGCCCACTGTGTCTACATACTATCCAGACCGGACTCCCAGGGCTTTAGCTATCCCAGAAGCTGCCTAGGAGTATCCAGGCTGGAACTGCATGACATTTTGACCTGTAATAGACTAGAACAAAAAGTGAATTCACTTGCTTTGTTTCCCTCTCTGAACCATTCTGAAATAGTCTCTCTCGTGCCTTTCTGCATAGCCAACTGACCACTTTTGCTTTGTGCTAAATATTCCTCATAGTGACATACCAGCTCGTTTTTTCTGGCCTCAATTCATTTTTCTCTTCATTCTTACTTCCTTGCAATTAATTGGATGACCAACTACACTCACTTCCCAACAATGTATAAGCAAAAAAAGCGGTTGATTCATGTTTTTATTATTTTTTTTGTACTGCAGATTGAACCCGGGGTCTTTGCACTGAGCTATCTAGCCCTTTTTATTGTTTATTTTTTGAGATAGGATCTCATTAAATTTCCCAGGCAAGACTCAAACTTTGATTCCACCCACCTTAGTCACCCAAGAGCTGGGTGACAGGTCATATTCTGCTTTTCAAGGAGTTTGTGTTGAGACAGCATCCGATATACCAATACTGATTTCATGGTACTTTAATAACAAAGACAACGAGAAGATAGAGGTTTTGCGTATTGTCTCTACCTCACATTACCTTATGGGCTCTAAGCTCAAGAACATGTTGGACAAGTGCAAGTTTTCAAGCTTTTGTCCTTAAACAAAGATCATGACTCATTGATATTGTCACTTGTAATCATCAGGACAAGGTTTAGATGATGAAGCAGTAACAACCAACTCCCAATTCAGAGTAGTAACATACGTAAGGAATTATCCTATTTGTCCTATACATCAATCAGCTGGACTCCGTTCACGGAGTCACTTAGACTACATTCACAGCTGCTACCTTGAAACTTGCTCATGGTCATGTAAGAGGTGAGAAAATGCCACGGAAAAGCATACTGTGCTTCCTAAAGCTCCTGACCTGGATCAGTTCCACTCATACTTGATTGACCACAGCTAGGCAGCTAGGCCCACACTTAGAAAAAATTATTTCACTAAAATCATTTTCATCTTTTTAATTACCGCACGTTTGTATTACACAATGATCACATTCCTTGTGGTGATTCCAAGTGGGCAAGGAAAGCACAATTCAACCATAAACCTGGCAGGTAAGAGAACTGAAACCTTTGTAGAAATGTTCAAAGAGCTACCACAAATAGTGTACAGGGTAAGTTATCTTCACCCAAAAAAAAAAAAAAACCCAAAAAACAAAAAAAAAAACCATTTTGTTCTTAGCCACACTCCATGGCTCTGCTGTGATTTCCAATGGCCTGTAAAAAACCCAGGAAATTTTAAAACTTATTAGAAAAACAAATGAACATAAAAAGTTCAACACAGGCATCAAGGTGGAGTAAAAAGAGGGAAAGGATAGGAGATTTGCGATCAAGTCTTAGTGGTGCCATTTACTCATGCCATGGCCTCACATAAATCACTATCTGCTGGTTTTACCCGTGCACTGTCTCTCCTGTTGCCAATGCAATCAAATGTGCTGTTATTTCTTTTTTCCACAGTTGTATACATCACCACAATAAAAGCACTACTTACAAAGAGAATTTTAAAAATAAAATTTGCCAGTGAATCCAATCTATAAAAGACAATAGATTCAGAACTCCATAATATGCTGTTTAAGTCCTGCTCTTGAGTTCAAAAGTCATCTACGTAAGAGCCAAAAGGGGATGGGTCTCTAACTTAATATGTCCGTGTTCATTAGCCTGGAGGAATGTGGTCAACAGCAAGTTCACTGTGAATGAGGGGAGCTATCCCCTAAATCTTAGCTTAATCCTAATCAACTGAATAAAAAGCCTAGAGTCCAGACTAAAGGAAATAAACACTGCTTCTCACTTTATTTTGTGTAGCCAGACCACATACTGTTGCAGCACTCGGAATGCTCCTTTAAACCTCTGGTGACAAATGAAAGGGGCAGGCAGGATGGTGGGGCTGCTACAGAAAGCACGACAGATGAGGAATGGCTGAGAAACACTGGAGAGGCTCAGGCTGAAGAGAGACTGTCTGAGGAAACATGATACCTATGCTCCAACACCTGAAGGGCTGTCATGCAGAACAGATCTCTCTCCGTGCAGTTCTAAGGAACAGGAGGATGAAGCAGTAGGAATTACCTCTTGAATGATGGTAAGTTCATGGTCAAACAGAAGCTGGCTGCTGACCTGCTAAGGATGGCCGCGATTCCAAATGGGTAGAAACTGGGGGTTAGAATCTAATACACTTTTTTTCCTAATTCTATGAATCTGTCATCCCTCAGATGCGCTATCCTTGTTCTAAATAGGCATCCTCTCCTTTCCTTTTTAATAAAGACATTATAAAAATAATAATGTAATGTGCAGGAATTCATTTACACTGCTTATGCTACAAAAATCTTGATTTAGTTGATATCCCTTCAGGTTACAATTTCTGCTGCTGGCTGCAATATAATAAAGATGCTGACAGTTGTGAATTACTTTACTGAGTTCTACAAGTTATCAGCTGCAATGGTAAATGGGAGAGAAATAAAAGGTAAAGTAGGTGGCTAGGTCAACAGGGGTGATGGCTGCCTTTCTGCATAATTTAAGACCTCCTGCAAGAGATGGCAAATAGATGCCACTAGCTGAGGAAAAAGAGAAAGTATATGTGCCTCTAAGTTCCAGGACATAGAGGTTAATGGAAAATGGGAACTGCTTTGTTTTATGGGCCCCATTGAAGATGGATGATTGGGGAGATGGGCAGCAGGAATTATTTCTTATCTAGAAGAAGCTGAGGTTAAGAGATGAAGCAATGGTGTGTGAACGCCGCATGGGACAATTATTAGTGCAGAGCTCTGACTAAAGGTGAATGGCCTGCTGGGAAATGGGAGACATCTGATAGGTAAAGTCAGTTTGGCCCTGGGGCCATGACCTCATTAATAGTTAAACAACAGCACTGAAAATTAATGACCCACACCTGACTGCCCAGTGAAACTGCACTCCTCTTCACAACCATCCGGAAATCCTCACATGCACATTCCAGCAGGGAGTCTGGCTGCCAGTGGTAACAGCAATCCCTTAAGGAATTAGCCAGGTTAAATGAGTAGTGGCAAGACAGATAAGAAAGATTCCACCCGACCTCTCCAATACAACGTGGGATAGAAGAAGCTAGAGTTTAGTAGAAATAGAGACTGACCATATTGAAGGTGTTTAGGAAGGAAAGACCATGAACAGTGCTCTGTCAGACTTGGACACGTGGACGGAGTGGCACTAATTTGAGTTAGGAAGGCTGGGTACCACAGTGACCTCCACCTCACCTGCCATATGGCTGTCTGACAAAAGCAATTCGTCAAGCTTCCTGGTTGCCAAATATGCTGGCTTGAAATCACCAGGTGGAGGGGGAGAACATTCTAAGAGCACACTTTAAACAACCTCATAATTTTAAATCCAAAGACATTTCTTTTCGACACACTATGTAAGGTGTTCATGCCACTACTAAGTCTGAGAAAACAAAGACCATCCCCCTGCCTACCCTGTACCCCAGTCTCCAGGCTGTCTTTTTGCTTTGTGCAGAGATTTTTGAAAATAGAGTACAATAAATCCCATGCATGACAGCTTACTGCAGCTAAAGACTGAGCTCCTGAGATGCACCTTTTTATTTATTGGGGTTGGGAAAGGGAGGTGGTAATGTTTCCTGTATTGGATGCCTTATACTTTGCAGACCTTTGGGGACTCATCTCTGCTGAATTCTTTAACAGCTGAGATGACAGGGATGTCCATTACCCAAATGGACAGCACTCTCTATTGATCAGGGCTCCACTTAGCGATCTCATTTGTCATCCTATTGTCTCTTATCTTTACTGCTCTTGATATGAAGGGGGAATCTTTTTTCAGGTGTTAGAGAGTTAATCCACATTCCAGGCACAACTGAGCAATTAAAACATGTAATGAGCAGAACACTTAGTGCTTCACCTACAGAGAAGTCTGAATCAGGCTTCTCTCTATCTCCCTTGTACAGGCCATGGGAAGTTAAAGAGGTAATCCACTCCTGGCAAAGCCCAGAAGAATAACTGTAATACTCTTCAAACCTTAGCTGTGTCAAGTGCTTGCTTTGCCTCCATTTCTACTTTCAGAAACTCATTTTAAAAGATAAAAAGGAATATTATAAGATGAAAGCCCAAATCCCAACAAAACAAAGGAAGGTCTACCTAATCTTGCCAGTTAATCATTTGGGGAAAGTCTTGCTCTGCATCTAATTAGATCCATGCAGTTAAACATCCATCAAGAATTTTCCTATACAGGGTATGTTTTAAGTAGTTCTGATACAGGGATTAAATTGGGCATGTGGAAAGCAATGTTGATTCATTTAAAGGACTTCCCCAAAATATACATCAGCATCTATGTCACGGAGCTAGACAGCTTCTTTATCTTTTCACCAAAATGCAATAAGAGAAATAATTAAGCATCTCTCAGACCTGAAATGCAGTCATTAGGCAACAGTCAATGACTGGAACCGCCACCGAGAGCCTGAACCGCACTTCACCTTGGCTTCTCTAGCCATTTTTATTCGGAAAGCTTTCCATATCCGGATTTCCCCTGAGAACTATTTTATGATGCTATAAAGACTGTCAACCAGAGGCAGGAGCTCCCAGGCACCTCAGCCACACACAGAACTATCAAATAACATTTAATTGCTGGATGACACTGTGTGTCTGGGCTTGAATTCTGATCTCCAAATATTATCCATGCAACTGTCTGCAGAGATAAGGTTGTTATGATAACAGCAGATAAAACCAATTAAACCTGGGAGCAGCAAACACTTCAAGATCTTGACTTTCACCATAAACAGGGTTTGAGGATGTATAAACTATGAGAGGTCTGATGCTATCTCTCTTATGTAAGGAACATTACTTGGGGCTTCTTTCCTTTTGTGTATGTGGGTGAGTATTTCCATGTAAACACATGAGCTAAGAGAGAGCAACACATGCAATCTGCATGAGCTATTATTTACTCTTTTATCTAGCGTTGGAAAGCAAATAATGATAAGGAATGTAAATCTAGCTCATTTTTTAGCTCTAGTTGTGACTTCAATGATAGACTCAAACCTGCCATCATAAATACACTCAGCACAGTTTTCCCCATTTTAGAGGCTTTTCTGCTTTTTTGCTGACAACATTCTACTAGTGTCTCTAGCTGTTTGCATACATATTATATCTGCTTTGTGATATGTTTTGCAGTGCTAAAGCCAAAACACCAGGCAGAAGTGCCAAACCTTAACCCCAAGTTACTTCTGGTATACCATAGATAAGGAAAATAGTCCTGGATTGGGGCAAACAGAACAGTGCATATGAGCTCCCCGGAAAGCTTATCAAAATCTGACAGCTAAACAGGATACTAGGAAATTTATCAACCAAATGATGTTCTAAAGGAAAACAAAACTGATAGAGAAATGGTATAGCTTCAAAGAGAGGCTGAGTCTATAAAGCATGAATCTCTTTCATGAAAAATAAATAAATAAAAATATAATACAAATTTGTCACTAAGCAAATATTCTATTTTCTTTCAAAAGTGACTTTCTGTGCTTTTTGAGAAAAAAATATGATATAATCTCCTACCTGTGATCCTTTTTTGAGGAAAAGGGGGAAACATATTAGGACCTATTTCATTTAGTTATCTCTCAAACCTCGGCTATAAACAGAGGATAATAACCCCTACTGTCCAAGAGAGGTGGGTAAAGGCTGAATGGCATTCAGCAGTGGTGGACAGGTGGGTAGACAAAGAACTGCACACTTAGAAAGGAAAAAATAAATGTCACATATACATGGTGAACAAGACTATTTGTAGATTCAAGAGAAAGAGACTGAAGGCCTAATGACCCCCCAGCTAACAAACAACACAGTGTTCAGTTTAAAAGAAAGTAATTTACCAGTAGTATCAGATGATAAATAATACTGAAGAACTTCAAAGGATTCTTCCTATAATACAGCATATAGGCTTCACTGTACCCTTACTAAAACTAAAATGATTCTACAGGAAAAATACAAAACAAGAGATGAAAAATAGAGACAAAAATAAAATTTTGAAAGATTGGAAAATAAAACTAATGTTAATAAAATAATAACAATTTAAAAAGAAAACATAAGGTGTAAATTTCCACTAAATAAATTAAAACATTATGGGTAACAGTGACTAGGTATTCTCAAATTGAGGATATGTTGTAGCAGCAGAAATAATTTTATTAGCTATATGAAGTGGTTTATAGATATAGAAAAGTCATATGCACAGAATATAGTGTCTGGTTCATTTACTTCTCAGTGACAGTTTTGTCTTGAGGTCCTTATGGACAAAAAAGCCAACAATTAATTTTAATCATGAAGATCATTACTATAATTACTCACAATTAATACTGATGAATCAGCCACTGTATGTAAAGTTTAGAGGAAATTCTGACTGGTCGCTTTTGTAAATAGAAACCCATACCCAACATGTAGGCTACACTTGTCCCATTTCATCTTTCTCTTACTCTTTCAAGGCACAGCGTACTACCTACTTCTGCCTCTGATTCCATGCCATCCTCGGGTTTCTAAATATTTAGCCAAATATTTCTCAGTAGAAGGAACCATTGCCCAGCAAGTCAGCACACATAGCCCAGTGGGCCTGACAGATATGGAGGAGGTATTCCCCAACTTAGTAAGACTCAGGTGACACTACATGAGCTGCTCAGCTCTTCCCATGCTATTCCCACTGCCAGAGAAGAATCTAATTTAGTAAGATATGAAATGGTAGCAGAAACCTTCAAATAATTTGCTCACTTAATACCATTCATGGTAGCAACAATAGCTGACCTACACAAAGTAGAAATCCTGACTTAACTGGTGCAGAGTCCAGATATTTGAATCTGTTTTAGGGAACCTATGTGGTTCTAATAAGGAATCGGATCGAAAATTACTGATACAAAGAATCGTAACTTCTTTTAAATCATTTCCCCTATTTCCTGCCACAGGCCACTCAACTGCATCTTCTTGCTGCTTGTGGGCAAGTGTATAGTAATTGAAAATATTCAATATATGTTTGGTTTTATTTATTTATTCATTTAATTTGCTTAGCATACCTACCATACTATTTATAATCTTATTTTTAATGCATGGTCAATATACCATCCTTAAAATGCAGATAGATATAAAATGTCCAACTTCTTAAGTCAAAATATCTACTAAAATATGTAAAACAGAAGATTAGACATCTTGCACTCTGTCTACCAATATGTTAGTCCACAAAAATGTTTCAGCATTAACTATTTAAACCAGGCATAATTCTCAGTGCGGAAACACAGAGAACACACGCTAAGAACTTTTGCTCATTAGGATAAACAATAGCTTTGCTTTAAACTGGTCAACAGATAACAATAATAACTTATTCTATTAGTATATTAGTTTAAAATTTTAAAATACTTGTTTATCCAAAAGTCTTATTTAATGCTCATGATAAGTCTGAGAGACTAGGAACACTTTAGGTAAGAAAAAACTAAGGTTCAGAGAGGGAGAATGATTTGCTCAGCTCAGACAAGTGATTAGGTAACAGAGTAAAGCTAACCAAAGTTCTGAATACTTTAGCCTAAATCCAGGGACAAACATCACACTCATTACTGGGTAGTATGCAAAGGGATTAAACAGTGGTCCTGAGACCTCAAAGAAGGCTCTAACTGGTTATGGGAGGAAGTCACATATACACAATGATTAGTTTATAATACTCTCTAGTAATTGCAAATATTAATTGATGGAGGAAGGTTAGCTGTCTTCCAGGAAAACAGAAAAGGAGCAGATAGACATTAAAAAGCAGAAAGTCTTTTTGATTGGACAAATTTTGGCTGAATCCTAAAAGATGGGTAAAGCTAAATCAGGCAGAAATTATACAGAAAAGTATCTATAGCCCATTTGGAAAGTTCAAGCTAAAAGTAATTCCACAAAGGATATATCCTCGATTTTAATTTTAATATACAGTTTGAAGCCAAGAAAAGTTTACTACCATGCCCAGCTTTATTCAACATAAGGGAGCACCAAGGTTCTTCTCTCCATTCAAATTCATTTTCTTAAAGAAAAAATAACAAATTAACCTCTTAAATATTTACTGTCTCCTATATGTAACATACTGTGATTCCCCTCAGACAAGCACAAGGCATTGTATACTTTCTAGAAAATTATAATCACATTGAGCACAGACACAAGAATTTATATACTCCAATATTATGTGACTAAAGCACACAAGGATGATCTGAGCAGTATGTGCCATGAACATATAGAGGAAGAGTAAAATTCAGATGAGCTACATCCTAGAAGGGACTGCCTTGGCAGCTTCACAGCACAAGCAGAGCTGGGAGTTCATGCAGTGTCCACTCTGCCCAACAAAATACATAGTATACTGGCGAAAAGAAAATTGCCAGGATCTTCAGGGCAGGAATAAAACATTCTAGAAGAAAAGTGGGTGCTCCATGTAATGTTAAAAGTGGGTGCTCCAGGATCTATCCTGGGGCTGAAGATGATTTTATATTCCATAAATAAACTCTGAAATCAATTACAATGACATCATAGGAATATCAAGGTCTCAGTCGTCTGAGGGACGAGTAAGGGAGAATTTGTACCTTTGAAACAATCAGGCTTTCTCTTTGTCTGGTCAAGGCTGCCTTGCTTTACTATGGATTCTGTATTTCTGGGTCATACAATCCACAACCGCTTAGACAAGAACAAAAGCAACAACACTGCTCCAAGTCTCCAAGGTATAATACAGAGTGTACACTACTAGACCGATGAAAGAACAGGGTTTAAAATCCGATCCACATCCCAGATGCTTCACATCATAACAATACATCCTTGGAAGCTGCCTGGGACACACTGGGTTCTTTGAATGTAGTCCTGACTATTAGATAATTATGCTTTATATGCCTGCACTGTTTAATACCACATGTGCTAATTTAATTTATGGTGCTAAAAAGAGCTGCACCATTTGTGCAGAGAGTGGAATGTGAGAGATTTCTTCCAACTCTGTATCCATAGGGGACTCACTGCTCCTTTGAATATGGGCAAAGAGAGCAATGGGAAACACTAGCTGCAGTGTGGTTGCTGGTAATGTGCTTAATACATGACCACTACAGGCACAGAGCTCATGCTTCCACGGGAAGCAAGATTTAAGGGTACGAGTATGGGAGACGGTGATCAACTGAGTTGGAAAGCTTTTAAAAGGATTGAAACCAGCCCTCATATCACTGAGGAAAACTGTAAGGTTAAAAGAAGGCCTGCCTGCAAGGAGGGGAGCCACTGGAGGAAACATTAGTGCCACAGCCAGAGGTCAGAGCAGCCTTTGGAAACTGTACCTCAGCCAAGGGTTTCCCATCTCAGACTTCATGTAGGGATTCTCAAGGTATTAAATCTGCCTTTCTCAAAGAAGCATGCAACAGCTTTTCTTTAGCCATGGACTATTTGTTTTGGATATTCTGAGAGAGTAAGGGAATGCTAACTCCTCAGACAGACGACCTGACAGATGGACTCAAGGGAGGCGAGGATCTATCCTGGGGCTGAAGATGGGGAGAGAGTAAGAATAAAATACAGACAAGGAAAACAAACTGCATGCAATTCTTGAGCTTTAAGAGCATACATAATTATGCCCATAACTCAAATATGTGGCCAAGACAGAAGTACAGAATAGGTATTCTAATGTGTAATCTAAAACCAGATTGAGTGCATTACAAAACTTGTTTATCTAAGTTTGCTAGGTCTGTAAAAGAACATACAACCCAAACAATTCATATATTAAAGGAAAAAGTCTCATTGAAATGGAGATGATGTCACTAAAAAAATGATTACCCACCAACTTTTTGCAATTTTAATATAGCAGACTGAAGAAATAATGCAATTGTACAGTATATATGAAAATGGACCCCAATCAATGGGGTAATCAAAGATGTAGTAAATCAATCACTATTACTACAGTTAAAGCAAATGAGAAGATCACTCAACACTCTTAAACTCAAATAAAAATTTGTAAGAGCCTATCAAAGTTAATTATTAAATGTACATAAAAAGTCTTCAAAATGTTCACAGAATGAGCAAGTTTAATTCTGGGGCTCAATTCTATGAAAATTATCAGAATATAAATGAAGATTTCTGTTTAAAGATTTTAATAAAAAATTAACTTAAGATTTCTGTGGCAGATAAAAAATTACAATACTGACAAAATTCTTGCAAAATTTTATTCAAGTTATTTCCAAGCTAAATTGAAAGGGCAAACAAATCAAAACTTTCATATATAAACAGAAAAAATACTGAAAGTCAATGCATCCAAACATTAATAGCAATTGTATGAGTTCTTATTTTAACTCAGAATTTTTTAATGTTACAAGTGATAAATTTTATGATCAGAAAAATAGAATCAATGTGCATATTTCTAAAAAGAACAGTTAAGAAAAATCACAAGTTACTTCATAAATTAATTCAAATAATAGAGAATCAATAGTGGTATGGTGGATTTTCTCTAATGCAATATTGACCTGAAACTTACAATGGTTATAGATTGCACTAAGAGGCCCAAGTAGTTTTGTCTGGCAAGAGCTTTTGTGTTTGCACGTATCTCTACCTTATGCCCTACAAATTGCAATGAGAAAGAAGCAACAATTTTCTAAGTAGCCAGAAGCTAAACTTACACATTTTATACTTGATTAAAGGATAGGGGAAAAAAAATTGGAATTATACTTTGGGAACTTGACTGTGTTACATGTGAGGAATTTTCATGGCTGATCTGTAGGTATCAACCAACATCATAATTATTTCCTTTGTTAGAAAATTAGTTTTGGTCACTTAAATTATTTTTTGCATTGTCTTTGGCAAGCAGACTATTATTTTCATATCTGGGCTAGAGAGAAAAGTAAATATCCTTCAAAACCATAAATTTTCAAGTGAGTCACAGCATGTCTTCCTAAATTATGTCTAAGTTTAAAAGTTTTAGTATCATAAGGCTGCAGAAAAAGTTAAAAGTCCTGAAGAACCAGAAACTAGAGCCCCTTGTCCCCCATGTTGTACTGAAAAGAAACTGCCAAAAAGAACATAAAGTCAGTTCCGGTAAGAGCTCTATTTTCTCTGGTCCATGGGCACAGTGAGAGTTTCCTGTGGAAAGGCCAAGTGCAGCTGGCGTCAAATTAGTAAAAGGTGGCAATAAAGAGATACAGTTATTCAGGGCTGTGCTTTGAAAATGAGAGTGGTGAGCTCCGATTTCCAGGTACAGGAAGGAGAGCCTTCAGTTTGCATGCATGCTGATCCCAAACTAGGCACTTGACTTTTTATGCCTGGGTTGCGGAAGGGTGGGAGGGCCAGGTGTGGGAGACACTGAGGGTCACGGCTTCTCTGCAGGCAGATATGACTAATGTGTGTCGTAGGAGGGGGAAAACCACTCACCCTGTTATCAGCTGACCTGACTCATGTCTCCTGGCATTTGAGAACAACACCAAGAATCCAGAAACCCTGGCTGCTATTTGGAGAGACGTCTATCAGCTTTCACAGTATCTGGACTATGGAGGTGTGGTTCTAATCTCAGGTGTAATGAATATTAGTTCAACTGTTGGAAGCCTTTTTAACCCCTTCAGAGGAAGTAAACAGACTTGCCTCAAAAGCTCTACACACAGCCAATGAGAGACTTGTTCTTTTTAGGCTCACATTCTCAGAGGGCAGAGGATGGCCACAAGTTACAACAAAAGCAAAGGCCTCACACATGGCCCACTTACGTCCTTCACAGTATTGCCGCACAGCCTGGCAGCACAGCCTGTGCTCCCAAGAAATGGCAGAAGCCAGCAGGGAAGCACCCACAGGCTGCTCCAGGTGCCTCCCGGGCAGGGCTGCCCAGCAGGCTTGCGCAACATCTGAGACAGGGGATGTACTTTCCCTGAGCGTCTACTCTGATAGGAGCTAAATTCCCCTATCAGTCAGAGAACAAAGTCTAAGGAACAAAAGTTGGGGACTCTAGGTTAAGGAGAAAAAAAAAGACTTTTCAAAGCAACTTCTTCAAAGGCTCTTTTATATTTATTTTAAGGAGACATTTGAATTTAAGTGACACTGTCAATCATTTCTTTTTTGAATATGACAATGCTACTCTACCCCTACTTTTTTCCTCATGGCTTGAAGGAAATGAAGGGGAAGTATTTTCCTCACCCTAAAATTCACACAAAGAACATCTTGGCAAGGGCAAGTAATTTTAGTGTTTTATTTTCAGTGTATGTGTGTTTAATTTAGCTGCTTTCTGTTTACTTACTATTCTTATAGAAGTTCTCTCATTAAACTGTAGACAGTGCAAGTTTTTTTCTAAGTTTGAGAATATAACTGACTAAAAGAAAGGAATGGCACGGATTGCAAAGAAAGCACCAAAGTGGTAGATAATCCAAACGATATTTTTAAAATGGTTTTTCTTATGATTTCCTATTCTTAGGGATCCATTAAGCCAAAATGCAAACTGCAATTACAACTTTTAACTACAATTGAATATTAACCTTGGTGAGATTATTATGTACAAAATTTTAAAAATGGGATTAAGATGTTTTAAAATGGGGTTAAGACTATCTAGCATGTAAGCACCCCACATGTTCCATAGGTTCTGAAAATGGAAACAAATATAAGGAACATGGAAGCAGTTCTGTCCCTCTAATCCCTCAAGGGGCTGGGAATGGGATGTCCAAGAGATTTGGTTCTGGGCCGCACAGGTATTTGAAAGAGAAGCAGCTTGTCAGGTGAGCCCTAGAGGGAAGCCCATTATATCGGTGGGGGTCCTGACATTTGGGGTAATCTAAACCTCATTACTGTGCCAATCGCCCCTAGTGGGAGGGGTATTTAGAATGGATACCTCCTCACTCAAGCAATTAAGATCATTTAGGAAACAGAGAAAATGGGCAATAAGGATCTATCTCCTAGGGAGCACTTGTTGGTGCTCAATCAGAGAGTTCTAAGGACAGCTTGGTGGAAGAGATGTGGCCTTTGCTGAAGAAAACACTCAGAGTAAAAGCTAGGGCTCAGCCTCACAGAAGGTTTTGAAAATCTCTTGGAGGGCAGCACCCAAAGCACCACAGAGCTGTCACCTAGCATGTGACGCCTGCCTCCTGAGCCCCTGAGAACCGAACAGAACACGGACTCAAGGCTCCCCATAGGCCGGGAACAAGTATATTCTCAGAGGTGCTTTGTGAATAAAACTGAAGCCCTGAACTTCCAATCATACAACAGCAGCACTTGGAAAAAAGCAAATAAAGAATGCTCATAAGCTCTAAAGATTATCTTCAGCAACTACTTAATTCAGTTTTAATGGACAAGAGCGGCACAGAGGCTGGTCCCACAGAAGTAACGGCTCCTCCCTCTGTGCTCTTGGAATATACCTCAGCTACAGCACTTACTGCCTCAGACTGTAATTATTTATTTACTGGTCACTCTCCCTGAGGCTGTGAGAGCAGAAGAATCTCTTATCCAAATAGCTAGCATAATGCCTGGCATATTTTAATAGCCACATAAACACATACTGAAACCAACTTGAAGAACCTTCTCAGACATACGATAAACTCCAAAGAAGACCACTGTCTGGTCATTCTTCACCTTATAAAATGTTTTCAGTGTTATTTTAGTTATCACCTTCTACATCTCTGTCATTTATGCTGTCTTTGAAGTCATAAAACTCAAAGATAGAAAAAAAAACCTGACAAATTCGATCACATCTAAAAGGTGAATGACAAGCAATCACATATGTTTTTTTGTTTTGCTTTGTTTGTTCTGGCTTTTTGAGATTGGCTCTCATTATGCAGTTAAAACTGGCCTTGGGGTCATGTTGTAGCCCAGGCTGCTCTCAGATTTGCAAGGATCCTCGTGCCTCAGCCTTTCAAATGCTGAGATTACAGGCATGCGCCACCATGCCTGGACGCATGGACTTCTCTGCCTCCTAATGCCCTGCCTAGGCCTCATCTGAGGAAATAAAATTTGCACATCGAACCTCTCCTTGCCTTGAAGACACGTGTAGGAGCCTGTCACGACATCAGAGATCAGCCAAAAGCTTTACGGTGGCCATAAAGTGGACATGTCTAGAGCTACAGACCACATTGCTGGTAGCCACACAATATTTCTGGTAACCTTACACATTAGGGATACTGAGTATGGTGGTGTTGTTTTTACCAATCTGACTAAAAAAGAAATCACCCGAAGGAAAGTATGCATGGAGGGACTGTAGAAACAAGACAGAAAGGCATAATGGCTTATGGCTCTCCTCCTGCTTCCCACCTGGGGTTTTAGCAACTACCCCAACCCTGCTTCCTGAGGTAAGCTATGTCTGCCTCTTTACTGGGACCCATTCATTAATTTAAAATAATGATGTGCTTTTTTTTCCTGATGTCCTTAGAGAGCAGTGCGGCTCCTAGACGGTTCATTATTTCAGGCCAGTGTCAAGAACTTGTGGCTGGAAAGTCACACGGAGTTCCCAAGCAGCTCGCACTTAGCTCTCCAATCTACTGGCACCAGACTCCAATTTTCAGCAGTACACAAGTGCAAAGGAGTTTAGTTGGCCAGAAGGGTCTTTGATGGCTCTGTAATCACCTCAGCTTCAACAGGCCTTTTGCACAGACGGAAAGCAAGTCAAGCTTTTAGAAAGCCATTATTTTTCTCCCATACACCACTCTCTTGCCTGCTAATGTTATCCTGGTGGAAATAATTTCTAAGAACTAAGAGGAAATGTTGTCTGTAGCAGTTTGACAACAAAGCAAATGACACTTCTGAAATCCTGAGTTTAGTGTTTTGTTTTTAATTGAAACCCAACATCAGATAAATTTGTGGCCAGAAGAGAATGGACCTTTAGAAAAATGGGTTTTCACTAGATTTCACTACCCAGAAAGATCGGGCTGTTTTCCATTTCCATTAAGCTATACCAAAAGTGGTCATTTTTTTTCAGCTATAGGACTGAGAAGTAGAAGAGGGCAGCCTTCCTTTTTTTCTTGTAGTATAGAAAAGAGCCAGTAGACAACAGTTTCAAAAGATAATGCAATTTGTAGGGGCCACCCTCTTAGCACTGGTGCGGCTGCTCTGCTCAGCCTCATGGATCAATCTGGTCGTCTCCAGCACATCTGCTCAGGCGCTGACAAATGATGAATTCCATCTCTGAATCCATAAGCAGAAAGGGCCGACAGATAAACAGCTATGAGAGGAAATGCATGCACCTTTCATAAGCAAGACAAATCACTCATTCTCACCAAATGCTTCCAACAGGAACACTAATTTCGTATTTATTTGCACAGCATATGTACTGCGTCCAAAGCAGTGCATTAAAAAATATCTCAGGCAGCCAATTGCTTTGATTACATTCATTCATCGTCATATTACAAGGGCTCAGTGGCATAGGAAGCTCATGAAGACTGAAACACCTCATCAATGGCTTCTCAGGGTGGAAGGTTTTTCTGGTGCATAGTTCTCGTTCTCTCCCCCATCCCCTGAAGTAGGAAAAAAATTATTTTAAATAAAATACTGCGGCCATGCATCTTAAAGCCACCATATGTCTTTCCTGTCAAGAAGCAGTTATTTTTATTAATAACTCCAGGAACATATTGTGGAATTCTTTTTGTTTTGAGATCCGGTCATATGACTCCTTCGACACCAGGGAACACTGGGTAAATTGTAATGTTCTGACATGCCAATGAATGGTCCCTTGTAGGGCCAAGTTGGTGATGAATTGATATTTGCTAAGGCCTAAGCAAGCACAGGGTACTATATATATTCCATCTTCTGTGTTCTCTGGAATGATGGATTGAAGTGAGAAGCAGAAAAGAAGTCACAGAGACAAGCTCAAGCTGACAACCAAGCAACTACAAGTGGATTGTTTTAATCAAGCCGCAGAAGAAGTAGCTTTTTGTATGACTTACTATAGCTTCATTCTCTTATCCTATACACATAGATCATGAATATACTGTACCATTGACCTGGCTGAATATTAGAATGCAGTAGAAAGAGAAGAGAAGATACAACTTCCTTCAGTCCCCTGAGGGAAGGATTTTTAAGTGAGGCTTTTTTCCATAGATGCCAGAACTGGAAATTCATACTCCATCTTTGTGAGAGATATAGCTTTCTTGAGGAACATCCAGACAGGTTTGCTGTTTTCCCTTAAGAACATTCATTCCCTTCTAAAACAGAAACCTCTGGGACTACAACATCAGTGTTACAGTGTCACACAGTTTTCTCCCAGCCTTCCAACAACAGAGATCTCCTGGGTCAGGGATTTTGGGTTTAAACATTGAATTATTAGGGTAAGACATTGATATTGTACAAAGAAATACAGGCCCAGCTCATGAAACCAGTGCATGCTGTGCAAATAAATGCGAAATTAGTGTTTACCTTTGGCAAAACATTTTTGGCTGAGGTGGCCAAAAATTTTTTTTGTACCGGTAATTTAACTCAGGACCTTGTACTAGCCAGGCAGGTACTTGTTTGTGCCTCTGAACTATCTCCCAACCCCAAAATCACTTTTTTACAGTAGGGTAGATGATACATTTATAAGAAATTCTCTATGATTTTTAATCATAAAAGAGCATATTTGGTGATACATATTAAGTATAAACAATACTTAGGGGTAACTGTGTAAGATTGTATAATTTTTTTCCCAGAAATTTCACAGTAACATAATTTTGGTAAAATCATCTAAATATCTGCTATTAAAATAAGTGCTTTAGCTTAAATGGAATCTTTATGTTAGTGTGAATAAACAAATATTATCCCTAAAACAGTATTCAATATTCAGAGAGAGTGGTTTGAAGTGTTGAACACTAAGTTCCTTAAAAGGTCTATATAAAATTGTATAATTTCTGTCTGTGTTCAAGGTAATTGTGAGAATAAAGTTCATTTAGGGCAGAATCTGGGAGAATGCATAAAAATCAAGCAGTCTAAACCTTTATTTTCACTGAGGAAAATGAGGTTCAGAGAAGCAACCTGGCCCACCCAAAGAAGCAACTAGCAATACTGAAATTAAATCCGAAGTAAAACTTGGACTGTAGGTCATTATTTTAGCTGAGGTAGACTAGTGAAGACCTTTTTTCCTTTTAATTTCTTGTTGAGAGCTGACATATATTTGATAAAACAAACGGACACTTAACAACAACCTCTTTCCATATCCTAGCTGTATGGGAAATTACATAATAATGCTACCATTAATGAAAACATTTTTCTTTGTAATTCTCCTTCATAGTTGATATATAATTATTATCTTTGCAAGAGTAACAACTGAAATTAAGGCATGTTGCACATAAACCTTTAGACCTGTCTTGGAAGGAGAGTAAGCTTCTGAAAAGATCAACTGGTAAAGCCTGAAATTTAGGAAATATTTGCTTAAATTCCTGTTATACAATGGGCTGTAAGATACTCATATAAATAACCCAGACCTGAAATGCAGAGCTGAAAGAAGCTGTGAGTAGAAGTATAAGACCAGCAAGGCAATACAGTATCTGCTGAATCCGTCCTTGTTTTAGGCCCAGAAGTGCAAAATATGAAACCACCTGTCAGTTTCCTCATCTGTGGGAAGCAGTCTTGTACAAGTACATTGGTTGTGGTGGATTATGGTGGTAGGACTAATATTCCACTAAGTTCAACAGTGTTAAGTGGAATCTGGCACCAGTGCAGTCAAGCAAAAGACTCTGACACGATTTACTCCAGAGATTAGGATCCCTAAATCCTTCAGTGTCTAAATTAAACAACATAACCTACACATTGAGGAAAGAAATGTATACACTCATACATAAACACTTTTGCAAGCTAGCTATTTCTTTTCTCTTCAGTCAAGCTTGAGGGAAATTAAAAAAGTCATTCAAAGTTTGCCAAGAACCTTGTTTCCTAAAATAGTGGTGCCAATAAATTTTAGATTACCACTACCACCACCACTAGCAGTAATCCCAAATTATAACTGACTTACATGATGTTTTCACGGATGTTTGTTTGTTTTTGATGAACAATTAATAGTAGTCATAATACTGAGGCTTTCAAACATACAGTTAGTTACATTATCAATTTCAATTTGTTTGTAATTAATCAGGGAAGAATTATATGCCATAATCCCTTTACTTACAAACAACAGACATTTTTTCATTTGATCCTCACAAAATCTATAAGACCAGCAAGGCAAGAATTATACTCACTGTACAGTTTAGGAAATGGATGCTCATAACTTGCCATAATCACAGAGCTAGTAAGCGGAGCCTTCCAGGGCCCTAGAGCAAATGGAAAGTTAAAGTATACGGTCTCTAAGAGTAAACTGAGCTTTCTATGAAGGTATACGCTTGGAATATTATATTTTGTGCTACTCTGCATTGAGATTCCTCATCTTTTATTATTTTCCAGGTATAAATTTAATATTTTCCCACTTCATCTGATGACTAATGCGGTCCCAGGGAAAGCAGAGATGTCCCCTGGCATGGAAAACCCCTGCATAGGGATGACCCTGCATGAGATCTGGCAGTGGCCCAGACCTTGACTCAGGCTAAGGACATGACTGCCCTGAGTAGTGTGTACTTGCTCTTGTGGGGGTGTGGGGGGAGAAAACCTACTTTTCAAGGTCCTCATACTGTCAAGATGGTCACCACCTACAGGGCTGCGTGATCCAAACAGAAGCAATGCCTCTCAGATGTCGAAAAGGATTGGTTATGATTCAAAGGCTCTCTGGAAATGGAAGTCATTCTTCTAAGGTATATGTCCACCTTTCAATTTTTAGATTTTTGACAGCTAAATACGTTTTTAGGATGGCAATCCATTCTCAAGGAAGGGACTGACTGCTTATTATGAGGCCTTCTTAAAGCAAAGAGACATCTGCAAACAATATTCTAAGATAGCTCTCACCATAGGCTGAGTGCTCTCACAGGGTTCAACTAAATGCAGAGGTACTTTCAGATGCATTCTGACTTCGAATGTGCACACAAAATTGCTGGTCCTTAACCATTAGCAACAACTCTTGTCAGCAATATGCTGAGAGGTCAAGTGTCAGGTTAACATGAAAATATTATAACACCTCAATAATTTAGAAAGCTTATTTTAATATGATTGCATCAAACAGTATTAATGTGATCTTGCCACTGATGTAATCCAGCATAGTTTCTTCATGTTTTATCGAGAAACAGTGTTGGGACTTGAACACTGGGACTTGAATTTGTTTCTTTTTGACAATATTACAGAGGATAATAATGATGTGCTTACCACCTGCATTGTAAACAAATTATCTAATCTTTCTGAGCTTCAATTTCTTCATTTCTCAAATGGGAAGAGAAACACACACCTAGTAGTAATGGTATGAGGCTAAATGATAAAACATATGTAATATATCTTTACTATAATGCACTTACACTTTCCATTCCACTATCTATTATTAAAATACAACATAAGGGTTTTATTACAAATGTCTACTCAAGTAGAATACCAGACTTTGTAGTTTCATCTCAGTTGGAGATGAAAGGACGTCTAGACTCAGCTAAAGCCACTTCAAATGCCATTACTAGATAATTGGCAAGGTGACTTGTATAGACCCTTAGAATACCAGGTCATAACCAGTATTCTGGTGCTCTAACTATCATACTGTGGTATTCCAGGTCGTATTCCTGCTAGGTACAATGAAGAATACATAGTTTCACAACATTCAATTTACTTTTAAAATTTTTTAGTAATAAGGATTGAAGCCAGGGACTTAGGCATGCTATGAACATGCTTTACCACTGAGCTACATTTCCAACCCAATTTAGTACAAAAAAACCCTTTAGTATAAAAAACATGATCTGCTAAAGAATAAGAATCTTAAAAACTATTATGTAACTAAATAATGCCCAATATTATTAATAAAATATTAGAAACATGCTTTGTTTTGTTACTGGGGCTTGAACTCAGGGTCTTCATACTGAGCTACATCCTCAGCCCTTTTTTTTTATTATTTGAAAACAGGGTCTTGCTAAGTTTCCCAGGCTGGGTTGAACTTGCCCCAGTCTCCCAGAGTGCTGGGACTACAGGTGTGTGTCAGCATGTCCAGGTACTAGTAAGGTTAATTTAAACAAGCAAGCAAGTGCTAGGCAAGGCCTAAGAGCTTTCACAATCTAGTTACATGTCCTAACCCATTTCATGTTCATGTTCTTGCCACAGAATGGCATTGAAACCAGCATCTTTTTTTCTTTAGACAGATCAGGAGACTGACATAGAGAAGTTAGGCAACTAGGCCAAGGTGTGAAAGTAGGAGGTGCAGAGCCAGGGTTCAAACTCAGGGTAATTGGTACTAGTAGGCCCTGTATGAAGGGGTCCATCAGCTTTTCTGTTGTTGTTGATTTGAAGGCCAAACATAAATATTTCAGGCTTTGTAGGCAACCAGGTCTCCGCGGCAGGCAATCTGCTACTTGTAGCTGGTTAACTCCTGCTTGAAATCATTATACTCTTCTCCCTTCCCAGCATTTATATTTTTCAAAGCAATTTTACACACATGTCCTTCAGTACTCAAGAGAGTATTCTATAGTAATGACACTCTCCTCTTCCTTTCTGGACCCTGCGCTACTATGAGTGTCTCCCTAATATATCTGGTCACAGAGATTACAAGGGAGCCATGTTCTTGGAGGCTGGATTCAGGGACCCATACAAGGATGCTCTTTGATCTGCTCTCACAACACCCCGCCCATCTCCATATTCTTCTCTACCAAAAAGCACTCGCTACTGTATCTCGTACAAGATACAAGATTATCAAAGAGGAAGCTATGACCTCCATTTTACTTCTCTCTGTAATACTGACTCATTCATTCTCTCACCTACCCCAACAGAAGAACTGATGTTTCTGAATATTTACTTTAAAACTTCCCTACATAAGGTCTCCCAGGACAAGATCATTCCTTTAAGTCTGAGAAAGAACTACAAGCAAAATATGTAAGCTTAAAAAAGAAAAAGGCTGTCAGGTTTTTACAAAGCTGAAGAAATCCCCCATTCGTCTCCCCCAATGACCAACACGTTCAGTTAAATGTGTACTTTTATGGTAACGTTTCTTTCTCTCACTCTTTCTTCTTGAGGCTGAAGTCTTTTTTAAATATCACCAAATATAAGTATGATAAAAATGGCTTTTTCTTAAGACTATGTCTTCAGCAAAGTTATGCAATCCTGGCTACTCACTGTGCCTCACAACTCAGCAGAATATAACCAGTGTTCTCATTGTCTGTGGGCATTTCTGCTGGGAAGGTTGCTTAAGATCCTTCCATGTATTAGCTTTATGGTGAATGAATGAGGGGAAAGAACTACAATACCAGTAGTGTCACTAAGGATGAATGTCAACTGATGTCTGATTATAAGTTTGGCATTGTTCTCGACATGTGTTAAGTCATTTTATCTGTAAGCAGCCATGAAACAGGACTGTTATCATCACCCCCATTTGACAAGTGAGCAAACAGAGGTACGCGAAGTTTTAGGTAACTTAGAGCTGGGGAGTGATAGTTAACTATGTCTACCGGCTCCAAGGTCTATGTTTATCATTCTCATTGATCCATTAATGAACAGTATCTGACATCTAGAGTAAGATACTACTAAAAATACAACCTATATTGATATATAATGTAATGTAATTTTATATAGTATCAGCCAATGTGTTTATATAGATGGTCTTCACCTCATCACAGAGCTCAGTATATTTACAGATCCATTTTATGAAGCCAAGAGGCTTCAAGGGGCTTCAAGGATCTGTAATCAAATAATAGTACAGACAGCCATCTATGACATGGGGAAATGCAGAACGCTAATCAGTCCCTGCTGGGTTCAGTTCCTGGCTCTGCCACTTGGAGTAACAACTTCTACAAGTTGTAACATGGAATCAACAACAATTTACCTGTGAGAGTTAGTTTTGAGGACAAATGAGACAATATATATGAGGGCACTCTTTAAACGACAAAAGAATAAATGAATGCCTGTCAATATTTTATTATTATAGCTCTTTTCTAAGGACTAAATAAAGATATAAATTTTCTTCCAGAGAAGAATCCTAACCAAAAGGCAATATAAATACATTAAGAAGAAAGTATGCTGGGAAAAGCAAAAGTTCTGTCCCTAATCTAATTCAACTGAACATCTAAAACTTAAGGTTCTTGTTTGGGTTTCCCTAGGGATCTTAAGCTCTAAGCAGGCAGCAGCCACTGCTAACAATGGGACAAGTACTGAATGCCTACTCTACATTACCACTGACCTGCCAATGGACTGGGCTGTGGGTAGTTAGGGGAAAGAGTCTGTGACATAAGGAGGGGAATGATGGGAGCCAAGAAAGAACCATCTTATTCTGCTCTACTACTATCCCAACACTCTTAATTTCAAGTTTGCTGAGAGTATTCTACTCCATGAGGTCATGGCCACAAAAACTTTAAGGAAGGTACATCTATCCATTAGATAGTATATTCCCAATGAAGAGAAACCATCTCCATTTCCCTTCTCCCAAGGTGTAGCTGTTTCAAATGCAGAGGAAGCCTTGACCTTCAACAGCTGCCCGGTTTGATTAGCACAACTTCCCTCTCCTAGTGGTAGAGCAGTTGTCTGGCAGGACATTATACTTTGTAGCCATTACTATTGAAATGAATGCATCTTCTTCCATATCCAATGGGAATCTTACAACATTCATTAAAGAGATAATAGAGATGACACTTCTATAATTCTGATTTAAATTTTATTTTTTAATTGAACCCTATTATCCAATAACATGTGTGATCACAAGAGAATGGAGACCTCTGAAACAGTGGCTTTTCAGTAGATTTCACTATCCACTGTACTTTCCATTTGAAATAGTTAATATTTTATCTAAATTATATACATTTTATAATAATTTTGAGGGACAAATTCTTCATAAAGAAAAATCCTGCCTCTACTATATTCTTCCACATCATTACATTTTCTATTTTTGGAGTTGTTCTTTGGTTGCTATTTAGTCTGACATGCAAAAATATCTATCATGATTCTTTATAAAAGAAAATTAATACAGGGTCCTGAAACAATTCCTTTAAAAAGTAGAATAACTTTATGATAAATAATGTATACAGAATAAAATGTTTCTTTAAAGAAGGGCAAGCTGGGGCCGGGGATTTAGCTCAGTGGCATAAACGCCTGCCTTGCAAGCACATGGTCGTGAGTTTGATCCCTGGTACCAAAACAATAAAATAAAAATAAAGTAAAAAAAAAATAAAATAAACAAAGAAAGGCAAGCTGCAATTGATGTCCAGAAAGCTAGTTGGTTATCATATCATTTGTCAGCATTCTTTGTAAAATGGTAGCAGTAATAGCAGTTCATTTACTGGGGCATTTTATTTTATTTATCCTATAAAATATTTCAAGGCTAACAAATTACAAAAGAGAGAAATTAATTACTCTAGAATATAAACAGATGTACATTAAAAGCATGCAACTCATCTGTATTAGAAAGAAAAATAATTAAAGCTTTGAGCATCTTTTTTAGGATCCTCCCACTCTGATGATTTGGTTGATGTTCTTGTACCCAAAATAAAGGTAGCGTTATTGCCGGTGATTTTTCCATGTCACTGATATGAGAACAATTAATATTTGCATAACACATGTAAAATCCTAGTAAAACAAAAATATAGTAATACGTAACTATGAGGTCAATTCTCACAGAAAAATTAAGCCAAAGTAAAGGAAAATAATTATTTCTGACCAAAGGAGGTGGGAAGAAACTAATTGATAGGCAAAGAGAAATACCAATTATGCACACAGTCCTCTATTTAATCCTTTCATTATCCCTATCGGTCATTGTTTGCCACATACTGTGGGATCAACCTCAGTCCCATCAACGACTCTATCACCCACACTACACTCTGGAAACTGGAAAACTGAGTCTCAGAAAGGACACGCATCTGGGCCAAGGTCAAGTGCTGCTAAATGCTGGAGCCAAGATCCAAACGCCCACACTCTGCACACCTTTGGAGAGACATATGCTCTCAGAATCTGCAACAGCAGCTTCTGCCAGCCGGGAGGACGAGGGGGTCAACATGTTGTCTGCCTAGCAGCTGTGCATTTCCCTAGCTGAGCTCTGAACAACTGAAAAACGTTCAATTCAATCTGGAGTCGTGCCTCCGCGATTCTCTGTAACCTGGGCACACTCACACGTTCCCCACCTCTGCTCTGTGCAGGACACTTTGTTTAACACATCCTGCAGAGACAGATGTAGAGAGTAGAGCAGCTTAAAAAATAATGAGTCTTGGCAAACTCCTGGCTTATTAGCCCACACACCAGTTCACAGATGACTGGAATTCTCAAATCAGATTACCTGACAGGCAATTTCATTATCTTGCTCTGGTACACCTTCAGTACCTTGATACGGCCAGATATGCATCACCCATTAATCTGTTTGGTCGGCCAACATGCAGCTTTGTAATCCTATTTGTGCAGCTACCCATGTTCAATGTTTTCTTAGTGCTTTTGTGTCTATTTTTATATGCCACTTTGTGTTCTATGGGAGGATAGTGATTTTATTCTACTTTCTACACATTTAAGTTTGTTTTGTTTTATTCAACAATTGAGTCTTAAAAGCCATCAACTTGAAGAGATTTCTACTCCTTTTCTTCTCATCTAGTCATCTTAACCTGAATGTTTACCACTCTGCTATATCAAGTAAGTGCTGACCACAACATAGTTTCAATTAACCTGTGACAGAAGAGAGAAATGCAAAGAATGGATAATGGCTTAAAATTATATGTAACATCTACGTATTTTTCTAGAACAGGAGTGTATGCAGATAATCTGATTTGGCTGTGACTGTTCATTAAGGCTCAAGCTAAAAATAATGGGAAGGAATTTCTTTATGACAGTCAAAGTTCCATTTCAGTAATAAAGTAGAATAGCATTCTTTCTACTTCTTTCTCATGTTTCATCAAGGAGTTTGTACAAGGAAAGCTTCCCATGGGGTATGAGATGTCACCTCCCGGTCCCTTCTAAGTATCACTACCCAGTTCAGCAGCAGTACTTGCATAAAGAATGAGCATTTCAGATACACTAAGTTGATGCTTCTGGACAGACCCACATTAACCTTCTCACCCTTTGTCATGCTCCAGAACATACCCTGCCTAAACCCTTATACCACTTACTCTCTATTTGGTCAGTAAATCAGGCCCATTGTCCCTTTCTTTACCTTCCATGTAACCTAAACTGTCTTTGCTGATAAACACTGTATTCCCAGCGAGGCTGTCCAAACTTGCCTCATATAGTAGCTTAATCACTTTGGTCTCTCCTGCACCAACTAATAACTAGGAGAACTACATTTAATCACCACCTACTAAGTACAAGACATCATGTGAGTTATTATATGTATACATTCTGAATTTTACAAGAGTCTTATTAGACTTTCAAATAACACTCCCTCTGAAAAATCCATAAAAGTTTTTTAGCAACACAGCTTAAAATAAAATTCATATTTTTTTGCCTTCAACCTGAACTCCTTTCCTCTATCCATAATAGTCTTAAATAAATTTCTCAAATCTGATAGCCTATAACAAGAGGAAGTTACCTAAGCCAAAGCCCACATAAAGCCTGCGCATCACTCTGTTTCCCACTGCATTAATGAAAAGCCACATGAAGACATTTTTGATGAAAATTTCTGTCTTATTCCAATCCCTCTAGCACGTCTCTTCTACCCTAAATTACCCACTATGTGGGAAACTAGTCATAACAAGGATGGAATACTTGCAAGAAATTAAATGACTGCTTGACTCAAAACCTCAAGGTTCCTACCTCAAAACCTTGTCTTGAAACCACCTACAGCTACTTTATTATCTTTAGCATCTCTACGATTTTATGATCTTTTATGCAGTTGTTTGTTTTCTTAATGTCCACCTCCCACATGTAAGCTATGTAAGGCCACATATGTTGCAGGTCACATTTTCACCCTGATCTCTAGCACAATGACTAATACATGGTGGGTATTCAGTAAGTATTTGGTTTTGTAATATTTTATTTTATTAGTACATGTTTGCAGTTCATAGTTTACAGTCATCTTGGGCACTGGTTACATGTACATGGCATAGCTTGTTTCTTTTCACTTTATCCCTTTGCCCTTCCCTGTCCCTCCCTAAATATTTGTTAAATGAGAAGAGGTGAGAGACAAGAGCAGAGGTCAGGTAGCAGGCATCCTAGCATGATTCCATCATTTTCTGTCTCCAGAATTATGTAGAACAGTGGCCACTGTGAGGGCTGACAGAAATTTAGAGGCTATGCTGCCTGGGGCAATGTGGTAAAAGCTATTTTGCTTCATCAGCTCTGAACAGTGACATTTGTCAACTGACAATATAGCAGTGCGTTCAGTCCTGGATCATCTAATCCCACCAGCACTTCTCCATGTGTGCTGTAGCTCTCATCTGTGCAATGGGAATTTTTAAAGTAGCTTCTTTCAACTAACAGTAATGAAAGACATTTAGCTCAATAACTAAAATGATATATGTCCTTTCTGCAGTTCCTTTAAAGACAAAATAGTTTGTAAGTATGAAGTTTGGCTCATACTCTATGTATGTAGAAATGTGTTCACCTATGAATAACCAAAATATTTAGCCTCATAACAAAATATTTAGCCTATAACTACCAGGCAGTTAAGGATAGTGGTTCACAGTATAGATTTTAAACAAAGATCTGGATTCAAAAAATTTCTCTGAAATATTAAGAAAGACAAGTCAAGAGCTAAACTGCAAGCATATAATAGTACCAAACTGTGGTGTGGTTGGAGGATTAAGTGATTAAATACAAAGGGTTTATAATGCAGTAACTGGTACATAATAAAAATAAATACTTGCTATTAGTATTATTTTGCAATACAAAAACTGAGTCCCAAAGAGACTAAGCTTATACCAAAAGGCTTACAGAGGGCTAAAGCCCAACTTAACTATACCATCACACATAGATTATGCTGCTAAAGAGTGTAGCTGGCTTTTCCTTTTTCTTTTGCATTTGACACTGAACAATAATTTCCTAGCTTTCAAGAAATAGTAATTTTTAAATGCTTACCACCTGATTATATTCATTAAAGATTTCAAAAATAGTCCCTAGTCTAGCAAAGTGGAAATCACACTATGATTATATTATTATAGAGCTAAGAGAATATATTTCTCTCCCAAAACTTCTTGAGAGTCAATATAATTCCCATTATACTTTCCCTGCTATTTTATTATCCCTTTCTTTATTAGAGGTTTAGATTCAAAGCAGCTCTAAGAAAAAGGATAGGAATAGAAAGAGATTTAAATTGTCCTTTGTCCATATTAAGGCCAAAGCTTTAGCAGATAAGGGCAAATGGAAGGTTAAATCACAATGGTCAAATGCCACGACCTAATTATGTCTTGACTGACTTACTTTCTTGTTCTTTTATTAATGAGAATCATCCAATTTAGACTCAGTTATTAGGTAACAATAAAAGCCATATATGTTTTAAACATATAGCTTTCCCTTGATGTAATTACTTTATAAATGGAAAATATATATATAGCAAAAGAATCCAGTCTGAAGCCAAAAAAATAGGACAAAAGAAAAGTTGGTTTACATGAGGGGTTTTTTGGTGTTTTTCTTATGTGTAGTCTGTCACTTTTATATTTAAGTAAAAAATTGGAGATAGAAATAAAAAAAAATATTCTATAGCCAAGATAGGCACTTGGATGACAGACAGCAAGAACGGGTGTTAGAGATAATCTTACACTGGAGGAAACAGACTCAGGGAAGTGTTCTGTAAGTCGGTGGGGTCATGAGTGGACAGGGCCAGACCCAGATGCCCTGATTTCTACTCAACACTCTGTCCCCAGCACCCTCAGTGGCACTGCCTCTCCAACACTTCCCCCTCTAGTCTAAATCAGCCCCATTTTCTCGAAAGCCCTTCTTTATTGTGACTTTAGCTGCCATTGTGACTTCCATTTTCTGGTCAATCATCATGACTCTTTTTAATCCCCCATTTAATTTTTTCCCATATAACTGTCTCACCAAAAAGCAACACCAGTTACATATTTCTTGAGGATGTCTCACTAATTTGCAAACCTTTGGGACTTAATATAGCAGTGGGTTCATGTGAGCACTGAGTATTTACTCACATGATGAAGGAATGAATTAATTCCTCCTGACAATATTTGTATAGAGCATACCGGAAGACTCCTTTCCCAAAGACCCTTCTACGACGTAATTCATAGCAGAATGCTAACTTTACATTTCACCAAAGGTGTGATTACATCTATATAAGTTCATTTTACTACATACAAAGTTTTGAGTAAAATGTACAATCCAAAGAATGTTTACACACCTACAGAGGGAAAATACAGTGTCAAATAGAGCTGTTTAGAAGTAATTTATCACATCTCTGGAAGGAGTCCTCTTGAAGTCATCCTGATGCCAGGCATGAAGTTATTTAAAGAAAATAGAAATGTACCCCACTGCAAAGATAAATATTGAGATATACATTGAAGCCTGTGGAAGACCAATTATCCTCTGGAGAGTTTACTTTAAAAAAATACTTCCTGCTGAATGCCCCCCTAGACCCTAAATCTGAAAACATGAATATACTTTGAAACAAGCATTGGGCATATATATTGCTTTAATATGTATTATGAAATTGACTAAAGGAACAGGCTGGCTGTGAGGATAATATATTCATATTGAATCCTATCTCAAACTTGTTATTGTAAAACACTTTGGTATTGTAAGAGTATTAGAACAGATATATAAAACTAGATTTACTCCATTTTCTCAAAGGCTCCAACACTGAGGATTCAAGCTTCTTATGCTGAGAGTTTATTTTTTTAATAACTTTTTACATTGAAAACTAAATAATGAATTGCTTTCATCTTCAAATTTTATATAATGTTCATCAGTCAATATGATGATTTTCCATTTTTACTTAGCTATTTGCTGTATTATTTAAAAACAATGGGTCAATGAAGGCTTTTTAAATAATATAAAATGATGGACAGAGAAAAGGAAAAAAATTGCCTGATTCCTTGAACAAAGTAACTAACAAGTTGATGAGAGTTCTTCTGTTTAGGTTTTCTGCAGCCTTCACGGTAAACAGTAGACAAATTTGTATCTTAGTATAAAGACATAAGCGTAGACACTCAACATAGATTCTCTTGTAATGTTACCTAGTTGTCCTTTCCACTCAGCTCTTTGAGTCATCTCGTACATGCTGCTTTGAAGTAGCCTCGGCTTTTAATTAGCCACAAATGTAGGCCAATCTGCTTATATATATATATATATATATATATATATATATATATTCTAGTTTTACATGTTATTACCAACCTAGGTGACAAGAGTAAGCGGCTTAATATCACTGACTATCAGATTCCTCATCCATCAAAAAGGGAGTTGGAAGAGAACTCAGCTTACTTTTCCCATCGCTACCTACTCTTCTCTAATACTACAAGAACACTCCTCATCTATCACACAGACTGCATGCTCAGTGCCTGCATCGTGCTCAGGGATCAGAGCTCAGAGGTGAGGTGAGCTCTGGGATTGCAGCATGGGCCTCCAGTTGGGCCTGCAGTGCTACAGCGTGTGCTACCTTCATATCAGGTCTCCTGAGACTTATATTCCTTCTTCAACCAACACAGAACAATTACCCATGGAAATTTAATCATCAGTTAACTACTTATATAAGAACAAGTGACACAGCCAGGGTAGAATCCCAGTACTCAGGAGGCTGAGGCAGGAGGATCATTGCAAGTTCAAGACCAAAGTGGGCTACCCAGTGAGCCCAAGGCCAGTCTGAACTGCATAGAAACACTCTGTCTCAAAAAGACAAAAAAATAAAAAAGAAAACAAAAAAAAAAGAAAGTCAGAAAGAAAGAATGAACAAGTGATGCATTAGGTAGTAGAAAGATGTAGGATAAGAGATTCAATCCCACTTACTCTTAAACTGCACTGATTTTCAGAGATGACCAAAAAAAGCACAGCTGGACAACCACAGCACTTGAGAAATGTGCAACCTATCTTTCCATCTCTTCTGGGTTACAATTTAAAGCCATGAGTCTGCCTCTAGAGAGTCCTTCATAAGCCATAAAATGTAATGTATAAAACTCCAAGTAAATTGCTATCTGACCTGGCACTATCTACATTCTGAGCTGTGTGATAAATACCTCTTGGCCCTTTCCTAGCAGGGAAATGTTTTTCTCTCATGAGAAAAGTGACAACTATTTGCATAATCAGGTTTCTGTTTCCCCATAGCCAAGAGGAAGCCGAAACGCAGGTTTAGGGCTTAAACAGGGACAGTCACTAAACTGTTTGAAACTACTAAACTGTTTTGAAACTCTTTGAATTTGGTGCTCAATGCATTTTGGTGCAAAAATTTTGTCCTGCTCCTTGATGCAAAAGGTAGAACTTGTCTCTGTCAACTACCCTGTGACTGGTTAACCTTTCCAGACAAGTAACTTGTTTGGTACTTGTCATTTTTGGCACTCATCACACCTGCCAGAACCAATTAATGATAAGCATCATGGTACCACTGTCCTCTGGATTCCTCCACCAAGTTCTCATTTATGATCTTTATTTCAGTTTATTTTAAAGTCTTTTTATAGACTTTTCTTTAAAAGTTTTCCACTGGTAAGTGGAAGAATATGAATATATTCCAATGCCTCAGCCGATGCTCTCCCATGACAGAGACATACATCATAATGTCTAGGACAGTGTCAGATGGAAACATGAGGAATCCGAGGCAGTGTCAGGCACACAGTTCGCTGCCTGCTAAGCCGGGGCATCCCACCATCGATGGCAGCTGGGGCTGGGCCACTCAGCGGAAAGGTTTTCCACATCAAGGAAGAGTTATAAGGATTCACCCTCGAATTACATTAGCCACACCAGCAACTCAGATCTAACCACATTCATCTAGGAGGTTTTTTTTTTTTCAGCTTAGCAATGTTGTTTCTTGATCCCTTGACAAAATTAATGATGTAGCAATTCATACCTGACAAGGCAAAAAATTTTGCTACAATGTTTACAAGCTCTAATAAATTATGGATAATTTACCAAATTAATACCAGTGAAATGGAGCCCTCTTTTGTAGATTTTCATTTATCATCCTATCTCACTCTTTTCTCACCCTGCATGTTTTCTCTCTCCCTCTGTCTCTCATACACACACACACGCGTGCACACACATTACCACCATTTTTGACATTATATTTTTCTAAATCACACTCCTTTTTGAGAAATGGGTTGAAGTGGATATTAGTTCATTTGCACACACACACAATATTTCTATGACAAATTTTTACTTGAAATAAAATTTGACTATAGTTGCCTTCTAGAAAGATTCAGTGACTCATTTAGAATAAAAAAACTGGAATTAGGTTGAGGTAATAAAGAAATCTATAGGAAGTAGATGAACATCAATACTCTTTTCCAAACTGGTTTCCAAATCTGTAATGAACTCACTGGACCATAATGAGTAACAATTTTTGTTAAGCACCCACTGTAGAAAAAACTGACTTCTCCATCAAGAAAATTTTAACCTAGCACAAGAAATAAAATTGGAAGAAGAGTCTCCTTTTATATCATTTATGCTTGGGTTTGGAAAGAATATATTGGTGGATGACCTTATAAAGCTGAATTATTCTTAGCATCCAGATAATTTCTTGTGGTAATAATTGGAAATTATACTTATAATATAGTATTTGTATTGGAAGAACTAGCATTAAATTACCAGGCTGACTGTGCTGTAAAATGTGAAGGGAAAGGCCTCATTTTCAGTGGATTCACAAACCAACACGAAAGCCTTTGGTACAAAGATAATCCACCCACTGGTTCTGTAATGCTCAAAATGACGTCATGAAACAGACACAAATGTTTTTTTAAAGCCATAGCCAACTCTGCAAAAACATACCTAAACTCCTTTTGAAGAAGTAAGACTCAATTTTAACAGTTCATTTTCTTTAATGATCTGACTTTTAAAAAGTATCACTCATATTTTTTTACTTTTTCGTAATTCCACACCAACACCTCACCCTAGCTCCCCTGCCTGAAAACAAGTCTGACTTCTCACAAGCACCCCCTCTCCACCCCTTAAGAGTGGTATCCTTAAGAATCACCGCCTGCTTCTCCTTTTATGTCCTCTCCTGTCATCTGATTCTTTTTCTTCCAATCGCTGGGCACCTCCTAGCTTTCCGTTCCCAGAGTCTACCTGTGCCCACACATCCCTCTCACCCACTTCCTGTAGCTGCCTCCTCACTGGGCTTTGTCTCTCCAGTCTCTTTCCCGTTATGAGATTCCTCTTTCTTAAAGCAGTTCTCAACTTCTCACACTCCTGCCCCAGTCATCAGAGCCCTCCTGCATCTTCCCTTCTGACAACATCTTGGTTTATGACTTGAGGATTTCCCCAGAGAGCCCAGTGTACCTCCACCAGGCTCCAGTCAGAGCCTGTCAACTAACGTCCTCCAAAAGGATTCCTCCAAAAGTATTACACCTGTGGAGAAAGATTCATCTCCTCACCATGGAGAGAGGGAGCTGGCAGGGGTGGGGAGGCCCATGGGGGTGGAGGAGGGGCGCTTTCCAAAGTCTATTGCCTCTCAGCCTTGAGCAGCTGGGTCTATTTACCCAAGCGTTGAGCATAAAATCATTTTCTGGAAGATGCTCCAGGCAAAGTGGCCTGACAAATTACTGTTACAGGCAGAATTTCTTGTCTATCTTGGTTTCTTGATCCTCCCTTTATTCTACATTTTCAAAACTCTAATATTTCACACCTATCTCTGCTAAGTAATCCTTCCTGACCTGCCCAACACATGTGGCTTCCCTTTCTTTAAATCCCAACAGCGTCTGACATCTGTTTGAAGCTATTAGTTGTATTTGTCCCATTATTAATGAATGCTCATTTCCTTTTCTTGTTTCCCACAGCAGGATATAAACTGTACTGTATCCCTAAAAGCACCTAACTCATACCGTGGCCACCTAGTGAATGTTTGTCAAATGTCAAGATATGGTTAAAGCCACTGTTGGGATACTTTCATCTCGCCTCATTTTTTTTGACCCCATATTCTTCATTAGACAGTAATCCTAAATATCTTACCAACATCACCAGTAATGGTCCCAATGGGTCCAGGCAGGGCCTCTCACACTGATCCTTGTGTTCTAGTTTTCTCTAGGGTCTTTTCTCATAGTGAGAAGTATTAACATGCTAAAGTTACACAGTAATAAATGTCCAACACCAATTTGCTACCCCTGGTCTGATCTCAGAAGTCTGAAACTATCTGGAAGGATCCCATAAATTCTGGCTCCACGGACTGTACATGAAAAGTTCAAACTCTCCATTTAGTTGTCTTACCAAGAAACCATACACTCCTCGGCATGTGTACATGGAGACTAGGTAAGTTGTATGTGACATTTTCAGGGATTTGGTGCTGGAAGACAGAATGCTGGAACTATACTGACAAATGTGAAGACCAAAATGATATAATTCTAACAGAAAGCCACAAAGTCCACACTGGAACTAGCTGGCACCAACCAAAGAAGTGTGATACAATACTCTCCCTTCCACTGCAAACTTTCTGTGGTTTCAGGGTGAGGATGAGGAGAAGGGAGAAAAATAAATATGTTATGAAATTTAAACCACACCAGGAACAGAAAATATGGGCTGAAAGACCACAGAGTAGTATTTTTATGGGCAACTTTGAATTTTATCCAGATAAGACTCAGAAAATAGCATGCATAGCTATGCTATGTGACTTAGATGCCAAGTTTTCATTATGTTTTATAGTAATATTAGGACTTCTCATATTTCATCTCTGTTTATGTTTACATAAATTATATTATATCAAATCCAGATTTGGAGTATCTCAGAATGAAAACGAGTAATTATTGTGAATATTTTTTAAGAGGTCAACTTTTAATCTTTTAAGATTCTCTGAAAAATAATACTGGAGTATATAAATTCACATCGCTCATGTTAATATAACGCAGCATTGTTTCCATTATTTGTACAACAAAGTTTGCTGTAATACATATTTTATATTCATTTAGAAATACATATTTTTTTCCAATTTGTAAGCGCCAAATAATGCCAAGCATAGTCATCACATAAACCCACAAGATTACTTTTTCCTTTATCATATTCTTATCTAAGTGTTAAAGGACACATGAAAAAAAATTGAAACTTAAGTGCCTAGGTGATTAAAGTTCTACAATCGAAAAACTGGCAGATGAAACAGATACAATAAAAAAGAGCCAAATCAATAGTTTCTACATGAAGAAAAAAGGGGGAGGAGAAATGGTTCGTTTTACATGATGGTGCATAATTTTAATTTAACTGCAGTTTCTATTCAGTGTCTAAAAACACTGTTTTGGAATTCCCTTTTGTCATATGTACAGAAAGGCTCTGCTATTATCCCTCAGTAAGGCTGGCAGCTGGCCCTGCACTTTGACCTCCAACCTGCCTCAGCAAGGGGCTCATTGGTATTCCCAGAAGCTTCTCTCAATAGAAGATCATTTAAAAGAGAAAAACCCCATCTCAGAGGTTGGTGGTCCTCCCCTCCCACCCTCTGCTCCTGCCCCTTCTAAGTGGTGGCAGGCAGGTCTGGTCAAGCCCTACAATTCCCTGGCCTTCATAAACTCACTATTTTTCATGTATATTTGATGGCTCCTTTCCTTGCTATTCAAAGCAGCTTTCACAGTCATGTTAGTGGGTGAGGACTTTCTATTCTGGCCTTTCATTTGATTAATTTGTGGTATTCATGTGTCTAATTCTCTACACACAAAGGGAATGAACTAGCTTGGACTCTATCGACAAGCCATTTCTGCCCGAGAAGTTCAAATAGGAAAAGGCCATGTCAGTGGAGATGGTCTCCAGCTTGCTAAAAGCAGCTTGGAATATAAATAAATAAATAAATAAATAGTCTGTTTTTTAAAAAAACACCACTATCATTTCCAATATCTTTGTCAATGTTATTTCAAAACACATAAGCAAATATCTAAACACTGCATTCCTCACACACATACATAGATCTTCACAGGAGGGAGCGCCCAAAATTACTGCATTACAGATATCACATACAAAGATTCCTGGCTCCCTTTCAAATCCCATCCGTCAAACTTTTATCAACCATAGGGGAAGCAGAGATGATAAACGCTGTCTGTAATATCGTGTGGGTTTTAAGCTTTGGGTCTCTTCCAGTTATGTTTGCAAAAGTGTGAAAATATTTAAGGAACAGAATATTGTTCCTTACTTGTACTGTATAATAGTCTCAAATATGACTCCAAATACATTTTTTTGTGATTCTCTCAATTTATCTTGGCTAATCCTTAGAGAATAGAGATCGCAAAATTGTAGTGTATACATTAACCTGCTTACTGTAGTTGCCCTTTAAAATCTCTCATCTGAATTTGATAAATTAGTATTTCCTGAGAAAATAAATACAAAAATTTCTAGTATAGCATTTCAACTTCTATGAAGTGCTTCAAAGAATGTACAACTAGACCTCATTACTTGAGGTAAGCAGGATGAGAGAGTGGTCTTCTGTGTCTCACACATTCCATGTATCCTTTAATAAAAAGCATGGCTCTGGTCATCCCATGATGTCACTGGTAGTCTGTACAAAAAAGTGCCCACAGACCAAGGTTTACTTCCTTTCTATAGAGCCAAAGATGAAATAAATCTTTAAAATGAAGAAGAGAAGAAAATGTATGAGTTCTCCCAGAATCTATGAGGGAGCCTACAAGGAATAAAGTAAAGAATCAACCAATCTAGTTCCCAGTTTCACTGATTTACTTCACTGACCTTGGGTTTACCCTCCTGCTCAAGGCTGTGTGTGTGTGTGTGTGTGTGTGTACTGATATTTCCTCCTCAGTCCCTGGGATCTGAATAATCATCTCACTCCTCTGAAGTGATGAGAGAGAGCACCTCTTCAGATAAAAGGACTGTGGAACACAGCACCGCACCTGTCCCTGCTCCAGGTTTGAATAACGGAAACCAAACCACCCAAGTTTCCCAAGACAAGAAAGGATGAGGGCTCATTCCCATGTTGGGGTCTAGTAGTAACATTCTCTCTGACCAGGTTTCCCAAGTACAACAGGAAACAACCACCAAGGTGGAAGTCTTTGTGGCATTTTTAGAAAATATTAGGAAATTAAAAGGTGCAGTATTGGGCACGGGATTATGAGGCATGTGGTTTGGAATAAAAGTGTGTTTCTAGGACGTTTACTGAAGTGTTTACAAGCAGATATATACCCTTCTAAAAGTGTACCAAAAAAGAACTACCATGGGCTGGGGGGTTAGCTCAGCAGCATAAGTGCTTGCTTGGCAAACACGAAGCCGTGAGTTCCAGCACCGGTACCAAAAAAAAAAAAAAAGAACTATCCATACATTTTATAGGGGAGGGAGAGAAAAGGGAGGGAAGAGAAAAAAAGGAAAGATAAAGATCATGGAGACTCAATAGCCCATGAGAAAGCCAGTAATCAGAATTTAGAGATGGCCAGACCCAGGAGAAGCCTGCGAAGTCCTATAGAAGAGACATCGGGAAATAATGTCACATCAGCATGGTTTCGGCGTGTAAGTGATAAAATAATTAAAGGTTAAAACTATAAGGAAAGAAGGAAACCATAGGACACCTGACAGGTACAGTGAACTCAGAAATGCAGCTGTCTCCAGCACCCAAACCAGAAAGCCAGGTCAGGAGCCTGCAGAAGTGCCTCTCAGCAAGGGGAGATGGGAACCTCCTGAGTGGAGAGCAAATAAATAATTGTGTGACATGAAAGAACCAAGTGCCAACACAAACACAACTCAGAGCTTACTAGAGATTTCAGCCTTGAGATAATGCAGAAACACTTAAAATGTGATAATACAGATTTTATCCTATATGTAAAATAATGAAACATCAGTCTTTTAAAGTTATTATAAGCCTTTCATATTTTTACAAATCCCTTTCAGTTTGAAGATCCAGCAGCAGCTGATCTACAATGCAAATCTGTTCTAAAAGTCCTTTTAAAAGGACATGTCAGGATGGCCAAAAGGGTAACTTTATAAAAATCACTAGTTTGTCTTACCTGGTTTCCTTTTAGCCAAGTGACTGAGTCTTTTCTTTGAACTTGGCCTCCTGCGTGTATGCCCAAAGTAAAGTAGGTATGCACAGACGTCTACAGAAATCTATAGTTAATCTACACCCAACCTATCAATCCCAAAACAGGCATAAAGGCTTAGGAGAGGGCCCATGTAAGTCAGAGTTCTTATTGCTAACAGAGCCCAACTCTGTAAACGTAACTGAAACAGTATTTCTTAAGAAACATCAATCTTCTCTCCAGATCTATGAGATTTAAAAGGAAGATTCTGAACCAAGGTTGAGTCTAAGACAGCAGTCACGGGAGCTAGCAGTTCCTGGACCTGCTGAGGTGTGACGTGACGCAAGACCTCACTGCCACTTTTGTCTCCATGGGCAGGCACTAAGGGCCGCACAAATGACAGAAATCCTCTTTGTCCTTCTCTCTGGGCTGATAGTCCTAGCCAGTAGCATTAAATTGGTAAGCTCAGGCTATGGGCCTGTGTTCTAGCTACTTAAGGTACAAGCAATGAGAGTCTGGCCTTCGGAGCTTTCTGCAGTGGAGATGACCACTTACCTCCCCCCCCCAAGAGCCTAACAATAGCCACTGCCCATTTTGAGGAAGGGGCTTCCACAAAAAGTAGTGGCACTGCTACCTAAGTGACAAGTGCATTCTTGAAGCACTTATATATTGTGAAGCATTCATATATGGTTTTTCAAGTAAAAAGTATGATACTAAAATTATTAGCAGAAAAGATTGAAGATTACCTTTTTTAAAAAGAATATAATTTAGAGGGAACAGTCTTCTAGAAAAAAACAGGAAACCATTAACTTTCCAGCCTGTAACCAAGTATATGCCAATTTTTATTTCAAATTAAGACACTAAAAGTTACCAGATAGGATAAAAAGTAGGCCAGAATTTCCTGGATTAGGCCCTCACTATAGAAACTCAACATAGCCTATTCAAGGCCTATCTAAATTAGCCGGGTATTATCTGTTTAACACCAAATTCTGAGCAGAGCTCAGCCTCCTAGAAGTGAAAGAGTTTCCACGTTTTTGAGTCGCAAGACCCATAAAAGAAGGGCGTCTAATTTCTCGTAATTACCCTGGTACCTTACAGTCCGTAATTACAGAGAGCACCATGCCCCCGAACTGGCCTTCAGTTTGTTCCAAACTCAGTGCATGTAATTAGCTTTGATTAATATCCGACATTTCACATCAACAGAAACAGTGAATCCAAATGATCTGGTGCTCTGCTGCCTCAGGAACCTTCACTATTCCAATTCCCTGCCTTTATCAAGGGGACATGCTGAGCAAATGGGATCAAATGAAGCCTTGGCACCCACCTTGGTCTAACTATTCAGAGGGAAGCAGCAATGCCTTTCATGTAATAATCTTAATCCCTTGTATCAACTAATTAACACACAGAGAAAGCTTTTACTTGTATGTGAGCAATTATAGCAAGTTCCTGGTCGGTGTCCAAATGGATTCACAATATAATTCATGAACAATGAGAGTCTGGGAAAGACAGCTTCTAAAGATGACTTTTAAAATGAAAAAGGGTTGGAAGGGCAGGCATGAAAGGATTCTGATAACAGCAGGAAGAGAGGACAGAAAATACACGTCAGTTTCCCCCCAAAAAATTCAATTTTGGAACTCCATTTTGCATATGATTGGCTTAAACAGGCCCATTTATGGGAGCAAAATAAGAACCCATAGATAAGGGGAGTTATGATTCTATATAATGAGATGGCTGTTAACTCAAGAGTTACTTTGGAAGGGGCTTGAAAATAAAGACCTGATGTCCTTAAATAACTGCTCTCTATAAAATAAACAAACTCACAACACCCAGGTTTTGGAAAGACATCTAAGATTCTAGCTAGGTGACTTCACATTCCTCTAGGGGACGGGAGCTTTTGAAGTGTCTCTGTCTCTCTCTCTCCCCTCTCCCCTCTCCCCCTCCACCTCCCTCTCAAGCACATTAGTACTTGCAGCTGCCTGAGAACTAATCCGAGTATTGGGAGCCCAGGGCACCAAGGGTCAGGAACCTTGGGTGAGGAGGAGGGCTCAGGGGCCTGCGGCAAAGGCCAGCTGAGGCAGCAGCACCTGCTGCGAGGTTTTTGCTCTCCTGTCTGCTCCGGCCAGAGTGGGAATCTCTGCAGCTTGTCATCCAGCACGGGCAAGGGCACAGGAACCCGCGGGCTCTGGCTTCAGCTCCTCCAGCACCGTACCACACACTGCGGTTTGCAGCCGCGGCCCGCGCCCCGAGCTTCTCCCGCACAGATGGCTTACAGTCTGGGGAAAACATTATCCAGCAAAGTCCAGTCAACAAGTTCACGGAATCCAAGTTTCAAGAAACAAAACGCTTCCTCACATCACCCCGCCTTCCCGCCAGACTAGGCTGAGGCTGCTTTAACGCTGCCAAGGGAGTCTTCCTTTTTTTTAAAGAACAAAATGCTAATCACCTAAGTTGGATCTGGGCAGCCTGAATGACTGCACTCGGCCAGCCTGGGAACCACACACTCTCCTCCGGCCAGAAGCGAAAAGATGAGCATTCCCCAGTCTGGGACCTTGGGCCCCAGGGCCCACGTCCCAGCCGTGCCCACCTGCAGGACCGCAGGGCTGGCCCCAGGGACGGAGCCGCCGCGGTGCTGCCTCGTGAAACAGGTTTCCCCGCTTTTGGGAGACACGTTCCTTTGTGGCTAGGTCACGCCACACAGCAAAATGCTCAGTGAACACCCTGGGTCCTCTTGCCCGCGGGAGACTGCGCCCTTCAACATGACCGATGATGCAAGGAGAAGGAGATAAATGCGCTCTGGGTTTCCTAAGTAAAAGGTAACCAGGCAGAAGCCACCGCAAGGCAAGGCAGAGCCCACACCACACCGTGGACAGCAAAAAGAAACTGAAAACAGCACCGGAGACACAACAGTCATCCAGGTGCCGGCCGCGATCTGCGAAGGCAAAATCAAACGTTTCTGGAGTTGAATCTTGAGCCAAATGAACTTAAAAGAAAAACCAAAACAAAAAAAAGGATGGCAGAGGACGTGATGTGAGTTGCTCTAGCGTGGAGAAATCCGTTCTTCTCTGGCAAGGGCACCCCCTGCTGGCCGCCGCGCTGAACTCCGCCTCTTGGTCCGGCTCCAGAAGCTGCAGTCCCTGGGCAAAACTGGGGAAAGAGGCAGAGCTCTGACGGCTCAGGTCCTCTGTGCAGCGTGCAACCAGGGCACAAGATGCCACCATTTCACAGTCACAGCCCCAAACCACAGTCTTTATCCAGCCCCGGCTCTCTGGGGTCAGATAAACTACAAGCAGGTTTTCGAAGAATGCAGGTGAGAAGTTTACAAAGTTGGGGAAGAGGTAACCTGCTATTGAAAAAAACAGTTACTAAACTATTTGCATATGCAGTGCTCGATCACTAGAGGAAAATCTAGACTATGCTTTTAAATACTAGAGTTTATCACGATAGTCTTCAGAGTAATTATTTAAGTCCTTAGCACATCACACTACAGCATGCCGTTAAAATCTTTCAAATGTCAGGCTAGAATGTGTTCACAAAATATGACTAAAGTCTGAATATAACCCCATTCTTTTTTAACACGAGCTACTACTACATACACAAACATTTTTGTTCCCAAGTTACCATTCCCTTTCTTTTCCACTGAGCTGCTTCTCACTTCTTTTGCTGCTTCTTTTGAAGCCGAAGCCGATGTTTTGTGTCTCAGCCCCCTGTCCTCTGTGATGAGCCCCTTCCTAATCAGAGCATTCGATGTCTTTAGTAGAAAACTTTACATAACATGGGACTTGGATGCAAGCTCACCTCCACCATCATCAATCAGAGACATTTAGAGGAAACTTGCAATGCCTTCTGCTGGGCACCTTTCACTACGACACCAAAAAGAAACCTGTTTGTAAAGGCACAGCAGGTCTCTCCCCTGTGAGCACAAATGTCACACTTGAGTATCTTTAGCTTGCGTTATCTGCCCGCGTTCTTGGTGAGTTCATCAGTTCAGGCTGAACTTGGCTTCTCCCTGGGACCTCAATCTCATGTCTGTTCCCAGCTCTCAACTTCAAACACAGGGGACAGGGAAGGCAAGGCATCTAGGCGTGAGCAGAGAAATATAATGGGCAAAACAAACATGCTTCATCTCCTTTGGGTCATTGGGTCTGGTTTTCATTTTCTGGTTTACATATGAAACCAGAAGGTAAGAAGCAGCACTGGGGCCCCACTGACAAACACTTTCATTTCAGAATTTAAAAAGATTTTCCAAATATTGGAAATCTCCTGTGCTGGTTTCTTCTTCTTCTTTTTTTTTTTTCCCTATCCAATTTCATTTGCTGAATATTTAAAGTTTCATTTTCTTGTGTTCTTTATGCAACCAAAAGACTTTCCAGATAAAATAAGGGATTATAGTCATTCTTTTATTTATTTGTCCCATGAATATTTACTAAATGGTAGAACTGTTTTTGCCAAATACCCTATGTGGACAATATATAATAGAAGCCTGGCGTTTATTCACTTCTTTTAGCTTTTACTATATGCATCTGTCCCCAGGAATAACATGATTATTTGTGTCTCCATGCTGTGGTTTAGAGTGCAACCTTTACCTATCAAAAGGTCTGGGAGTAAGTATGTGGGTCTATTTTTATTTATAAGATGGAGGGAGAACAGAACAGTTTAGAATCAATCTGAACCAGTTTGGAGAATAAGCTTCTGCTTTGAATAGAGCTGTCAAGACATTCACAATCTGGCCCTGGGTCCACAGGAGGCTAAAGGTTTCATAATAAAAAAGTAAAGGATTTTTATTCATTACCACTTAAGTAGCAGGCACCTGGTAGGACTTGGGGTGATTTTAGCTTTTCAGTATACTGTAAAGCATTAAACTGTGTATCTATATTTATACTTACATGCACATATGTACAAAAATATCTGTAAAAAAACAGAATTAGGCTTACTACTACTTTATTTTAAAGTAGGGGATAAGTAGAATAGCTATCAACTGACTTTCTTCTTGAATATAAGTAGTCACACTATTTTCAAGAAAGTCAGAGGGAAATGGTTGTTTGCAGCAACTCAGGATTTTTACTCCTGGCTTCAAACATCATTAAACAGTAAGCAAATGTGTATATAAGAAAAAGTCCTTATGACTCAAAACCTCATTTTAGATACACAGTGTCTTTCTCTCAGGTTATAACAATATTCAGAGTCCTCTCCTGCAAAAAAAAGAATCAGTAAATAAGCTCTGACTGATACTCCTCAGATTAAACTCAATATGCCATTAATATGAAAAGAATTTGACAGTTTACATAAGGGATGTGACCTGGTGCCAACAACCTCTGGCTTCTCCATTCTCCAGATGGTAGCAGATTAGTAGGCAGCCTTTATTCTCATAAGGAGATTTTTTTCCCCCCATGGAAAAACTATAAAGGCCAATTCTGTTCCAAACTTCAAGTCTCCTTCACAAATGTCTACTCCATTCTAGGCCTTAACTAATGCCTATTAAAAGAAGCCCTTGGGCTTGAAGCTATGGAAGAGGGAAAAAAGACTAAGGCAAACTTAACTCTAATGCCTGTCTTTAAAAGATCTATTGACAGAAGCAGTGGGGAGAGTTTGAACTAATGTTAACTTAAAGAAAAAGGCTGGTGAGATTCAACTGTGGATGTGAATGCTTGCTTGAGTTTGATCTTGATGGGGCTTAAGATAAGGGAGATAAAACCCTAAGCCTACTTACATATTAAAAAATGCAGTCGCACTAAATTCACTACATACCACTGTTCTCAATTTGATTTATGCCTATCACCACAGAAGACATTGAAGGACACCCCTGTCTAATACAGTAAAAAGCCACAGCAGAAGAGAAGGCACTTATGCTGTTCTGCTAATGCTAACATGAAAATCATTTCCTGACAACACACAACCTTCTTTCACACAAAATCTTCAAGTATAATACAGAACAAAAACGGAACCTTTCTTTGGTCCTGTTCTGGAGGCATAAATATAACAAGTAATTAAGCAAAGAGATCCCAGAGATAAAAATTGGCTTTTAGTATACAAGACATTCTTTTCCTAACAGATAGAAAGCAGTCTCTAAATAACTGGGGAAAATATGATACCTTATATAACAGACCCTGCTAAAACTTTTAACAATATCTAAGTGCACTTAAAATCCAGAAAACAAAGTAGTAGACACCTTCTCAAAATGGGTTACTTTGTAGTCACCAGGACACCATGTATGTATTCCAAAGGAAGAAATTATATTCCTTGAAGGGAAAACTTTTTCTTCAAATCATATGAGGAACATAAAGGCTTTTTAAGGGCCAATTTGTTCATAAATATGTATATCTTTTATGCAGTTTTTAAGATATCTATTAAGATTTTCACAAACAGGTGAAAATGTAAAATTTTGCCTGGATTTTTTTTCAAGCATGTTAAGCTTGATGGATGAGAACCTAATAAAATAAAGTACTGTAGAACCTCCAGGCAAAATGAAGGCAGGTAGTACATAGCACATGATCCCTACTCTAAAGGAATTTATATCCCATTAATAAAATTGGACAAAAACACTGAAAAGTTTTAGTAAAGATTTAAGATACTAGGGAGAAGCAAATTATAAAGAAAAAGACAATGTCTGGCTGTCTACCTATTTAATATGACCTACTTTTATCAGTTTCCAAAATCATTTAGTTAAAAAGAACTTCAGCATTTGCTAATAGCAAATATACTTAGAGGTCCCCAGAAATAAAACTTTTCATGGAAATCTCAAAGGCAATAAAAAGGAAAAGCAGGATTTACTTAATTTCTTTTCTGCAAACTGCCTAATTTCCTAGAGGAGGAAATGCTGGGCAAACAGTAACTTAAATGGTCATATTAAATATTCACCCAAGGATGCCGTTAATGGTAACAGTCCAGAACTCATCTAAGCAAAATGCCTGGTCCTATAAATGCATTGGTATAGTATAAAATGGGTTGTTTTGGATGGATTTTCCTTGTCATCTACTCTCATGACAGTGTTCTCACAGTGTCCATTTCCACTATCATTATCATACTCATTTTAGGTGAAAAAAGTTATATCCCACAAGGGACTCTCCCCCAATCCAATAACTGGGACCATCGTGGCAATCGGATAACAAGTTTAGGAAACCACTTAAGGAAATGAGCTAATAACATGGCTGTGCACAAGCAGATTATCTCTGATTACTGCAAAGAATGCTATTAGAGGGCATCATGGTTTCAAGTGGTCATTTTTCCAGCCTGCTCAAGAAAGTTTAATCTGTAGCCCTATTCACAAAATCAATTTTGAAACATGCTAAATATAAAAGAACTGCATTTTAAAATTCACCTTTAAGAATTATGTTGACATTTCTTTCAATTGTCTTAGATAGTATCTTGATCATAAATACGTATATTTATATCTATATTCATATAGCTTCTTGATCATAAATATGTATATATACTTATATCTGTATGACTTTATCAATTAACACTCATTCAGGATTTGAGAGGAAAATATATTAGTTGGTTATAAATATAAAGTAAAGCTGGTAACACTCAAATTCTTTACTTCATGAGGATGAGTGAACACATACAGAAAAGCTTGTCTTACTGTTATTTAACTGTGCAAATTTAAGCTTTCTTTAGTCTCAGGAGTACAGCAGCTGAAGTGGTACAATACTAAGGTATGATGAAAACCTTCCTCTAAGTCACACTTCTGACAGTTAAGATGTTGCACACACAAGCTCCTCCCACCCCATAAAAGTTAACATTCCAGGGTCATCTTCCATCCAAAACACAGAAATCTGTTTCAACTTGCCTACTTCTCTCAGCTTTAGTCAGAGAATTTGCCTGCATAGTAATATCTATCTATATTTCAGTCTTCACTTGAAAAGATCCAGTGGTCAGTTGCACCCATTTTTCACTGTTGGCTGGCAGTAGATCAAATTGTGAAATGTAAATCAGAATACCTTTCACCTGCAAAGGGACTAACATAAATGTCAACACAAATTTCCTCAGACCCCAAGGAGCCCCTAAGGGGCTTTTCAGAGGTTCTCTGACCACCTGGTCACTCTGAAACAAGTCGATTGTGAACATAAAATCCAAACCTTGCTTGGGAAAGTAGCCTGGGAAAAGGGGAAATTTGCCATTCCCAGATGAAGTCAGGTTCTTAGCTGGGCTGTTGTATCTATGAACAACATTTCCAAGTTTCTATGAAATCTAAATATCAGATATTACTGCAGGCCAAAAAAGAAGAGCTATGTGCCCTTGCTGATATAGAAAACTCAGAGAAAGTTTATGATAAGGGTTAGATCCAAAAGGCACACAGAAATAGGGGGAAATTTAAGGATGCCCCATTCGCGCTGGATTACATCCAAGACCCACTTATCCGAGCTAGAATTAGACCAAATGTCAAGAGGAAATAATGGACAGGCTTACCCCTTCGTGTTTTGGGAAGATCTAGTCTTAGTGTTTTGCTGACATTTTAAGTATAAAAGAGTCTTATTGTAAACTCTGGACCCCCAGAAAGCCTGCTTCCACAGAACTCTGAAAAGAGAGATTAGTTGGAGGAGTGGGGGCTCAGCATCGGATTCTACCCTTCAATCACGTTAGACACAGAGCTTTAGCCACTTTTTTGCTTAAAGTCATGCATGTGGTCAAAAGTTTAATTATATCACCGGCTGCATCAGCAAGCATATTGTCTGCCCTCCACAGGAGGGATAAAACCTTTCTGGAACGGCTGGGATTCAGGCATCATTGTGGAAGATTTCCTGAAATTTTGGGTTATGCCTGACAGTTGATATTTTTTTCCCTTAACAGATCAAAGAACATTGCTTGGATTCTGATAAGATTCTAAAAGGTTTCTCCCAAATTCTACAATGGGTGAGGCCCATCGTCTCTCTCCAAATAGCTGAGTTATTAATGGATTGAACCTACACATGATCAAATTGGCACTTTTGACATAAATGACTAGTTTTCTGCCAACCAGTCATTCCATCACTCATTCAACAAGAATTTATTAAATGCCTAGGTGTTGAAAAGGTGCAAAAGAGTACCTCTCCTAGGGAAGTTTGCATTCTCAACCAGGCAGAACACCAGCTAATTAAGCTAGTTATGAGTCAATCAAAGAAGTTATGCACATAGACCAGGCCAAAATCCATGAAGTCTGAGGTAACCATGAGTTTCATTTTGAAAGTTGAGAAATGTTCGTTATAGTCAGTTTTTGGTTGGAGATTTAAGGGTACAAGGCAAGGAAAAGGCATCTTGGACACCAGCCTCCAACCTAGAGAGGCATAAAATGGGGCCAGTATCAGCTGCCATTTCTAATCAGCAGAAGAACTAAAAGAAGTAAGGAACTATTCCAGACATTTCTATACATAATTTTAAATATGAACATAAGGGTTGTAATATACATCAAAGAGTACAACAAAAACTAAATAATAAAATGGCTTAAATCAGACTAATCAAGTAAGAATCTCCCTAGCAAATACTCACTATTAAGAATATCTGTCCAGCTAATACTAATGATGAGTTTTTATTCTTCCCAAATACTCACTTATGCCCATGCACATTTGATGAGCAGAATTCTTTCTGTAGTGAAAAGGATATAATAGCAACATGATTCACAAGAGCAAAGGACCCTTCCCTGAAGCTAAGAGTAAGTGTGTGATGATACAAACCAACTCAAACATTGGTCATGGAAGGCCCAATATCCAGAGCTCACAAATGTTTTTCTTTTAAAATCAAAAGGGAAAAGTGCATAAAATCCAACCTTAATTATATTTGTCTTACAGCAACACAAGTCATACATTCCAATCTTAAAAATATGTTTTAAGGAAGGAAGAGTCCCATTGACGAAAGCTCAAATCAGATTGTGTTCCTGACTGACCTTCCACTTTTTCTGTTCCTACTTAGTGCCACGAACTTATACACTTTCTGTGTTCTCCCCAACAACTCAGGACACCAAGCGTGAACAGTGTCTTCATAGTCTGCATGTGGACGCTGCCAGGTCAGCAAAAAGGTTTTGTAATCATGAGACAGAACAGAAAGTATAGATTTAGACACAATCACAGCTGTATTGGAATTTTTGCTCTTCCATTAGCAACTATGTGATACTGAGCCAGGTACAGCATTCAAGGTTAAGAAAATTAAGACTTATGCAAAGAGCTAGCACAGAATACAACAAAATAGTGATATTACTATAGCTATTACTAACCAGTTAGAGACTAGTCAGCATTCCAACTCAGGTTTGCTATTTGGACTTTTTCTTTATGCCCACAGTAGGATTTTTTTGGATTCATATGGCAGACAAAACTCCAAGAAATCCTACAGTTTGTGACTCCATCTAAAAAGTTTTAAAAAAAATTTTTTTTGCATAAAGTTACTTTATGCAAAATAGAAAAAGAGAGAAAGCCACAATGACTAGTGCGATAGTGTCAAACAATGTGACTCAGTGATTTCAGTTTTAAAAAACCAAGGCGCATTCATCACTTATTTAAAATGTTTTAATCACTAAAAAGCAGCACCCGTGAGTCACTTCTGGCAGAATTTTCATATCCACCTTAGCAACATCAACTACATATCAGACCGTCATCGTCAATTAAAGATTGCATTCTTTAGTCTATCAAAATTTCCTCAGGTATTTATAATATTTTAACTATATAAGGAAGAAGCAGAATGTTAATCAACTACAATTTAGAACATTTATAAGAGTCTTTAACCGTGAAGATGTAGCTTATACTTGTCCATAGCATTTCCTGGATTTTGAACACTGATTTTATATATTTGTTGTTGAAAATTTTTAGCAATAATTCAGCCCTTTAGGGAGGTAAATTAGAGGGCTACATAATCATACTTTTGACGGTACCTGACAAGCCTACATGGTAGCACACAAATTATAATTTAAACAGCTCTTTTCAATTACCAACTGATATTGCAGCTAACGATACTTAATACTAAAATTTACATCTGTGACAAGACCACATGAACACTGTTAAGAGCGTTCCATTTAGAGACATTTCTGATAATATACTGAATTCCATTCCCAAATTTAAAAAGTAAGAATGTTTGCATAAGAACAGAGCTTATATTCTAATAAACCATTTTTCACTATTGTATATTTCCCCTTGTAGGAATCTTCTCTGAAATGACGGTAAGTTACAGTGAGCAACAGCAAAGCAAAAAAAAAAAAGGAGGCAATACCCATGCCATTCCACAAGGAAAAATGAAATGAAAGAGGGAGGTAGAGGGAGGGAGGACAGATTACAGCAAAACCAGCAAAATGTATGCACACACTTTTGTACCACGCCACCTGTGGCCACACAACAGTTTGGCACTTTGGTCAATATACTGTTTTCTAAATTGTAGGAATCTCTGATCTTAAAGTCAGCATGTTCCAAAGAATTCATGTAGGAAATTTCCTGATCTCAGCACTCAGCTATTATATTCAGAATAAGCTTTATTGTAAACTTGTGCATCTGATGAATCTGGAAAGACTTAGAGGAAGAAATTTTTAAGATGTGTATGTGCGTACAAGATACAGCATAACAGTTGTAGCAAGATCTCATTAAAGTTGAGCAATTCAAACTGTAAACAGCATTGCCAGCCAGTCTTTATAATTCAGATCTAGTTCTCTCTTCCCTAGCATGCTCATTTGCCAAAAATGGATTAATAACTTCCATAAACATCACATTTCTACCTTGGAATAAACTTATCCAGGTTAAACTGTTTCACAGATATAAAACTGACAGACACTTTAGAAATAATTTAGTCTACCTCTTTCCCCACTTACTAAAGTTTCATTCCCTCTGTGATATGATCCTGAGAGATTACTCATTATCTTGGTTCTTTACCCCTGAGACATATGAAGGAATAACAAAGAGCAACAGAGACTCACTGTACCTTTAGGGATGCTAACAGCCAAAAACAATAAAAAATTCCACTAGTCAAGAGCATCTCGAATATCTGATTAAGCTACAGCCCAGAATTATACTTCCACTCCAGTGAGAAGTATTTAAAATCAGTTCCAAAGTCATCTACACTGATGACCAAGTGCTGCTGTGCTTCCACTGCCAGGCCCAAGGCTGGGATTGAATTTCCCCAGACAGTTCACTCCTGCAGACAGTAACAGTTGCCACATTCAAGTTTCATATGTTATAACACCCTGTGATTTAGACTCAAGTTCCACTTGTACAGCTGCCTGCCTTAGTGGGTAAATGAGAACAGAGAAGAGTCTAGGTCTCCAGATCCTTGTATATCTTAAGAGACAAACTCGCTGTCCTGGGGCCTCTTGAGAACCAAAACTCCTTCATCATGTTAGCAGCCAAAACATCTGTGTTCAAATTCAAAAGAGGATTTTAACTGCATGCAGACTCTCCTCAGATCATGGACATCAGTTGAAGTAAAGGAGAATCCAAGACAGAAAGCACCTTAAATCCTACGTTTGCAAAGAACAGGAGAGGAAAAAAACTGATTTCTGTGTGTACCTAGACAACAAATCCAGGCACCATAAAGTAAGGTCTTGTTTTAGGTACATGAGTACAAACTGACTGCAGAAAAACAGAGGATGGGTGGGAAGAAAAAGATGAAGACTTTTGTAAATGTAAACTGGTTGTAGCTCTAACAGAGTGATATGCTGTTATTTGCAAGTCCATTTTCACCTTTTAATTAGTGGAGTGTTAATGATTTTTCATATGCTAAAGACTCCACTGAGGACCCAGTCTTGCCTTTAGTGGGTTGTCAGTAAATGGGTAGACTTAACAGATATATTTTTAACTACAAGTTGAGTGTTCTTTATCCGAAATGATTTGGACCAAAAGTGTTTAGATTTTGAATTTTTTTTTCCCATTTTGGAAGTTTTGCCTGGTACCACACCAAGGGAGTTCAAGTTTAAACACGAAACTCACCTATGTTTCATAAGCCTTATATACATAGCCTGAAGGTAATTTTCACAATATTTTTAACAACTTTGTGCATTAAACAAACTTGCATATATCGAACACTAAGAAAGCAAAGATATCATCCTCTCAACTACCCTTGGGGACATCTGTGGTCATTTGGCATCAGCATCATTCCTGACTCAGAATTTATATTCTGCAATAAGCATTTCCTAAAATGTACTCCCACGTAAGTGTTTTGTTAAACCTAAAACATGCCATTAATTGAAAATATAATGTGTTGAGGTAGCTAAGAAGCACCAAAACATCACTTGCAGTATCATATTGATACTCAGGAAGTTTCAATTTTGGAGAATTTCAGATCCTGAGTTTTTTGCAGTAAGGACGCTCAACTTGTATTCATTAGTCCTTCAACTTTTCTACAAAGGAAGTCAAATTCATTTGGGAACATGATCATGTTCTGTGCATTTTAACAAGTCTAAAGCAAAAGAGTAAAAACGGTAAGTGAGTCAGCAAATATTTGGAGAATAAAATGGGAACCTTCTGAAAATTTTGAAGACCTATAAATTATATATCTTTTGTCAATTTAGGAAACTAAGCAAGCAAATGTTTTGTTATTGTTCCATCTAAGCCTTCAGAAACAATTTTCCACCAAATTCTGATGTAGGTCCCTGAGTATAATATTCTAGAACATAAAAGTGAGTCTTCCATTATTGTCCAAATGATGCTCCTTTGAGCAAATTTTTCAATGTTATTTTTCACTAAGCCCCCCAAAATAAATGATTTAGGTTGAAACTAAGCTAAGGGCTTTATATAGGTCTTATTTAAAAATATAAAAGTAAAATAAATGAGAGCATTCTGTTCCCCTCTTTGTGCTCCTCTCTGTTCTACTCTATCACCAGATTGATGTCCATAATTCTACATTCCATCTTGAGCACCAAATATAAGATTAACTTTTCAAGGAAACAGCTGTAAATAACTATAATCTAGTTAGTAGGATTCCTTTATGGCTTGAAAGGTTATAACAACAGGAGTTCTAAATTTTTTTGATCAAAAACATTAATTCTCTCCTGCAGGGAAGCAACAGGACATCTCCTAAAGATCAAAAAGAAGGTCATGTGTATAACATTTATATATATGAACTAGCAATAACCAGGATAAAGAATTTTAATCCTATGAAATTTAGGTACACAAAGATCCTAGAGACGCCTAAATAAACATTTTCTAAGAAAAAGTGAAAACAAAGGTATCTTAAAATCAATCAATAATCTATGTTGGACGAGTGGCCTTCCTTCCTTAAAATACGTAGCATTTAAAGACAAATGTACAAATAGATTAGGCTAAATTTAAAACAATTCAAAAATGAAGTGAGAAAAAATGTACTTATACAAAATTTCTAAGTTAAGGTAAAGAACTCAAAAAGAAAAAAATTGTGAAAATATCAGGTCTGCATGGAACACTGATATTGTTATATAAACATATTAATTGTGCGCTATTATATACAAGGCTTTGGCAAGTCAACAACAATATGATAGATTTAACTTCCCCCACTGTCTAATGTAACTTGCATCTTTGGATATCTTTCCAGGGAGTGACAGTTTTGATAGAAATGCTTGTTGCTTGGTGAAAAATAAAGGCACTCTGTGGCACTGTCCCATCCTTTAGGGACATCTGTATGGGTCATACAGGGAGAAAAAGGGCACATAGACTGGGATATAGCATTGCTACAGAAAATGAGTGTGTGCCTCAGAAGACAGACATAGAAATTGCTTTTTTTTTTCTAGCAAGTACTTTATTTGGAAGAAGACATCTCATATTAATTAGAATGGAGTATATATCTGTTATTTCAGCATGCACTGAGGCATTCATAAATTGAGTGTTTTCATTTTCTGACCACTAACCATGGAAGACCCAGCAAACCATACAGGATGGTTGCAGGATAAAAAAAATGGAAGTTATCTGACGTTCGCTGACCTGGGCAATTAATCTACACCTCAAAGCAAAAATGAGGGCTCCTCTACATCATAGTTCCAGAAGAGTCTATTGTGGATCCAAGAAGCCTTAATAGCCATGGGGCTATTTACGTGTCTCTAGGGAAAGATCACCTGCAAACATTCCCAGAGGTTCAGTTAGCTCCTGGAGAATATTAAGGAGGTCCAGGCTGCTTTGGGAATATCCAAATTTCCCCCAAAGAGTCAATCAGAATCCTCTTAGGAAATCTACAAAAACAACTCTGTTCCTCAGAAACAAATGGATTGGGCAATCAGCTAAGAACTTTACTTGAGTTATACTTTTAAATAACCTCAAACTTTTATGGTGATGTAGTGGCCCAATTTGCCTAAAACAGTGGCCTCTAATCCCCAGGAAACTAGGCTCATGCCAGTCTAAAAACCGGTGCTGTCAGAAAAGGGGGCATAGCCATGCACTCTCCATGCATTTGGTTATAGTATTTTCTCTGAGATTTATATACTTTCTACGCTTACTATTTAAGCCTAAATAACCTCTAAATGCAAAGCCTGTGCATTTCTATTTTGAATGCTTTCTGGGGTTTTTATCACTTTCTAAATATTACCAGTGTCTCTTCTCTTGTGTAAGACTCAAACGTTAGCAAATTTTTACACTTCATTTGTGTCTTAGATTTGCACCACCCCAAGTGATGGCACTTGCTAGTAGTTATTGTTGATAGTAATTTTCTACCAATTTTCAAAGTTGCTAGCTATGAGACTTTGGATGAGTTTCCTAGTTATAAGGATTCCCTAAGTATCTGAATGAATTAGTACATGAACCTGGATACTGCTAGAACACTGTGAGATGCCACATAAGGTGTATAAGGAAGCCTGTGACTCAAGGTAGGCATTCCATAATTCTGGAGCAAATGCAGAATAGGCAGCAATAGTGGAAAGGGAGTCAGTGGCCTAAAAACAAGAAGCTTTCTTCCGGTTATTCCAAGGTAGAAAAAAAGCAATCAGTTGGAGAATAATCCCTGGTCAGGAGAAAACAAACATAAATTGCTGATATTATGGCACCAATACGTATCGTGACTGCACCAGGCAATCCCCATAGGTCACAAAAAAACATGAAAATCTACCCTGGGAATAAATCCCTTCCATTCAACATTAGATGTAGATAAAAGCAGGATAGGATTGGGGGATGTGGGTGGGAATAGCTTCATGCAATATCCATGGCAATAGGGAGTAGGTACAATTGTCTGCTCCTCACTTATAATCAGAGCTACTGAATGGGAATTCTAAGTTAACATCTACAAAATACAAAAACCAAGGACCTTCTCACGGGCACCTCAGCAGCTGGCTCATTCCTACTGCACCACATCAAGGGAAAACGGGCTTTCCCTCATACCCTGAATTTCTTCCCATTTCTATTAGCAGCAGCCAGTCCAAGGCAAACCACAAAGCAGTTCGGGGATCTAGAGAGATAAATTTTGCTGAAACAGAATGATAGCTGAGTCAGGGCACTGATAAATTCTAAATATTAGGTCATATGTACAAACAGAGAAACCTGTGTCTAGCGTATTTCTTACCCGAGAAGTGCAAATAAAGAAAAACAGTTTTCACAAGGAACCTGGGATGAATCAAACCATGAGAGCAGATAATACTCCCATTATGCAAGACAGGTGAAAGTAACATTTTTAAAAAGGGAAAGGGGAAAGGATTCATTGGATTAGTGAAACCTTTAAAATCAACTCAACCCCAAAATATGGAAAAGATAATTGCCCTTCCTGAGAGAAGTTGAGAGGGTGCCATAGCAGAAATTAGCCCTAAACATTTCAGAACTGTGGTTAGAAGTTAAGTTCCATAAAAACATCTGGACGGTAATAAATCAGTGGAAGATATTATATGGTATAAAACGAAATTACATTTTGGGGACAGTTTAGTTCACTGGTATGTTTAATGCTTTGGATAGCACAGTGAGTAAAACTGCTGAAATAAAGACTACCATGCAAAGCAGATCACTGAGAGAGAAAAATCAGACTGACATCAAAATCCCCATCAAACTGTGCTAGAGGAGGAGCTTTTTTTTTTTTTTTTTTTTTCTACATGTGGCTTCTCCTACCACAGGCCTGAAAAAAAGCACTGTATTTACAAAGTTTTCCTTTGTTTCCCAACTCTTTGGTAGTCTCACAAGATCACTCAAATACAGGTATTTTTGTTTAATTCAATCATGCTCAGTTAAGAATAGAGCCTGCCTAAATAAAAACTCACTACATAAAAATCTGCAATTATAGGAATAATTGCTCACAGTAACTGTTTTTAAAGATACCTCATACCTAGAAGCCAGGAAAAGCAAGATGGCCTTTCCTATAAAGAACTAAACAAAAGATGATAAACAAACACATCTCTAGCTCTAATTAGGGCTATTTGTTGAACAACTGAAATAGCTGACCTCATAAATCTGCTAAAAGCCTGCAATTGAGGGAGGATACAGAACCATGAATAGGGGGTTAAAATGCAGGAAGTAATGCTCTTCTCATACATCTGCACCCAAGAGAATGTATCTTGTGCTATGTCCCCAGAGACCTTTCACTTACTGATGACTGTTTTTATTAACCTGCTACTCAAAATAATTATTATCCATTAATGGGTAGACTTAAAACTCTAGGAGTGGTTTAAATGTGGTTTTCAATTTTATGATTCAAGTCAATGGGAAAATAGCTCCCCATGCATTTGGAGAAATGCACCAATCTTAAATGAATACAGTACCTCTACTCCACAAAGCAAAGCATATCTGCTCACAAAGCAACCAAGAATACTGTCTCAAAATGGGATATGCTAAGTGAGAAATTTAGGCTTAAAATAGACATAATTTTGTCATTGGAAGTTTTAGATTTTAAGCATATCAGTGCCTTACCAAAGAATACTACAAAGTCTCTGTCTCTGAAAAAGTAAATTTAAGAATTAACAACTGCCTTCCACGTATGACTAGGATAATCTTACACGGACACAGAAGAATCAGCTAAATTATTTCTTATGGGAACTTCCCAAACCTATGAGTCAATGCCCACAAAATGGGTATACCAAGTCTATTAAAAGTCACATTTATTTTCACCTATATCTCAACCAAATGAAAATAAGAAAATGTGAATTAATTTTCTAAGTAAAATAATAACAGCATACAAAACTCATCCAGCCAATGAACGTATATGAGATAGTGCATATGATAATACACAAGCAAATCGTGCACTTCCCTCCCCTTCTCGCCCTCCTACACTTACCTCCTCCTCCTTTTGATGGAAAATAGGAAAGTAGTAAAAGTGGAAGCTTCTTGGCCTCCAAAGAAACCTGGAAGTTATTTCAGGACTCTCAGAAGACTTCTTGACCTACTTGAATGCTGGGAAAGGGGGCAAGGAAATGTGAAAGAAATAACATGTGGAGTTTCTAAAGACATAAAAATCAAGCATTTATGCTTCAAATTGTATCTATACCAGTGATCATGCTCTATGCAAATGTCATCAGTTTTCACCTTGTTCTCGTCACGTATAGTTTTAAAATATGATGCCTGGGAATCACCACTCCTCATCACTGGGAAAACAATCCAGGCAGAAACAAATGCTAAGAGAAGATGACTGGACCCACAGTGAACAAAAGTAATAACTGCAGGCATTCTAATGCCAGGCACCAGGCTGCAAACCAACTTGCAAGAGAAAGCAACCACCACTGAAATTGAGAAAGCTACATAAGCCATAACATGTGCAAAAACAAAACTGAAAACTGACAATGACACTCTCCCTCTGTTCAAGCATTAACTTACGTAGAAATATCAGTTGGCAAGAAATTTTACAAACCAACCCACTGCCTTGGAAGACTGTTTAAATTTACTTACAGTTTACATGATCTGAATTAGTCTTTAAAATAACTAGATTTTATTTTTGTTAAAAATTTTAAAAATAAATAAACAATACAGTGACCAGGCTCTTCGACATATTGCTTCACTTATAATACATAATTAGGAGGTCCCTTCTAGTCACCTCACTTGTATACTCAAAGGCTGGAACAGGATCGTCTTATAATTTTTCTTTTCTTTAAGTGATGTTCATCACCTATTTATCCTGGTCTCCCTGCACTGACACTAATCTGCCTTGAAATTGGCTGATTCCACTCGAGCCATGTTTACAGAGAAGTGAGTTCCATCAGGCCATCCTGTTCATAGACTAGTTTATGCTCCATAGCAGACAGATTATTAAAAACTATATATTATGTGCATACATTTTAAAATGACTCAATTTGGGAAAGATAACTGTATCATATCTGCATTTCATGGCCTGAGTTGTAGAAAGGGGCCAGGTAGCATTACAATCTTAAATGGGAATTGTTTCCTAAATATATTATCCTCCATAAGAAGCATTTAGCAACTGTTAGTGCCCAGGAGACAAAAACTAAGGGGAAAAGACAAGTGTAATAGAATATAGAGAGGGATGGGAAGAGAGAGGGAAAAGCCTCATTTAAATTATCAGGCTGAGCATTAACCACAAGGAGAGAAAAACAAATGTTCTATGTTTTGCACAAACATCAATTACGCCAGTAATTTAGCTGATTCCTCTCACTGAACAGGTGCTCTGGCTGCAGTGCAAAGTGAAAAGCATGCACACCACTCTGGCTTCTAAACAGGCACCAAGGGTCCTCAACTTGCTCTAAAACAGATTTCCAACATATCCTGGCACTGCCACTATTGACAGTTTAAGTTGAGCCCCTACTAGGGACGTGGCAGTGTAAGAGGGAAATCAAATCTTAGAGACCTGCCATTTCACAAGACAGTAAAAAGAATTTGGAGCAAACACAATAAACTCAAAGAGAAATGATACAGATGGGCATAGGGTTTAGTTATGTAAAGCCAACTGCATCATGCTTGACAAGGGAAAGCAGTATGACTGAAGATAACCACGAGCCCTAAACATAAACAACAGATTTAACTGTCTCATAGACTAAGCCCCAAACTGTATAAAGAAACAGAAGCAGTCATTTTAGTTTAATTCCCAGACTTCTTTCTATTCATTTTTTTAAAGTGACTTAAAACAAGTAGGAGGGAAATGATACTATCAAGAACCTTTGTATTATACATGAATTAAATAGATTTTTTTAAAAAAAACTAAAAATTGACTATACAGATAAGCACACACCAGTAAAGACAAATAAATACTCTGCCACAGTAAGTATTCATACACTGGGGAATGAAGCGGAAATACATGGAAATTTTTCTGCACAGAGGTAAAATACTAGTAAATGAAGCAGCTACTAACTTGCATCTCTGCAGCCCCACAATAAGATCAGGAGGAAAAAGGCTTTTAAAACATTCTATTGCTTATTTCTTGTTTTATTTTATCTGCTTTTATAAAAAGCTCCAGAAGAGAACTTTCTTCAACATTCTTTGTTTACTACTTTGGTTTCTGATATTGCTGTAGGAACCGGAGGGGGTTTCAATAAAAGCAACTGTTTTAAATGCTACGGTATCTGTGTGCTTGAGATTTGTCAGTTTATATGACTTGGGTTTTGCTTCTTTTGCTTATAGTTCTTAATTCCAAACTTTCTCCTTAAAGTCCTGCTAGGAAAAAGAATTCTTTCGGTGTTTGGCATCCCTTGACAATTAATAGCTATATTCTCTTGTCATATGTGAATATATATCGCACCAAATATTTATGTAGGATTATAGAATATAGCCTTTTATTATTCTCCATGGTTCTAATTGGAGATAGTGACTTGGATAGACAAGTTACTCCTGTATCCTGCATTCTTCCCCTGTATAACAAGAGTAATGTGCTTTTTGCCAGAGCACATAAATGGATAAATGATTCAAATACTAAACACAGCTTTCAAGACCTTATAAATGTGCTAAAAGAAAAGGCATAACTCATTCTCTCATGCAGTGGTTGTTCCTTCCTGTAGTCTAACCTTAGGAAGAATGATATTCTCTAAATGCTTCCCAATGAGTTTCATCTCAAGAGAGGCTATTTTACACCTCTGTGTCAGATGCCAGTGATGTGGGACCTCTGGTCAGCAAGTGTGATTTTATCTTCAAGGCAAAGGGGTCTACGCATAAGGCAAGAATCTCACATATTCCACAGACATAAGGCTGACCCAGGCTCACTGGAAGCACAACTGCTTTCAGAAATTGTTTTGAGAAATAATGTTACCAGAACTCGTTTAGTCATTTGGATAGTTTATGTACTCATATTTATGGGCATTTTCCACACCAATAATCATAGATGCTTGTAACTCGTTTGGTTCTTCACGCAAAAATTGTAACAGTTGTGTGGGTGGGTCAAGAGGGGAGTGTACGTGTGAAATGAAGCTATCATGTATATATTTTACTACCATCTGTTGTTTCAATAATTTTTAATTACTTAACATGGAATTCTCAGTGCTGAAAATATATTTTAAAGGAAAGTTTTAAAGTAAGGTAACTAGTCAAATGGTTTCCATGTGTTTGGGATAGGGTGAGTGGGGAAGGGAAGGGCAGGGAACAGAGTCACAGAGATCAAAGGTCACAAAAAGGTCTCAGTCTACATGTATATTTTACTAGGCTGGTACAGAATTTTTTTAAGCCTGAGCCAACACTTAGAAGTCAGTGAGCAGATGACCTAAAAATTTAGACTGTTAGTTTCCCATAAAAATCTAGTAACATCTGGCAACACTGTTCTTATTAATATTTATGCCCAGGCATAAAGCTGATTAGAAGACACCCCTTGAGATGGGATCTGACCAAGTTCCCACCTCTCCCTATAGGTTCTACAGCACCTGATATTCTTCACTCATTTGTGCCACTGGCTTGGACAAATCTGACATTTGTGAGACTCTTGACATATAGATCAATGCATATAACACATAAAACACATAGGTGCTTAATAAAGATCTGATGAATGAATGGTCCAATCAAATAAAATCTATCAGAGTAGGTGAACTCAAAACATCTCCCAGTCTATTTTTCAAGGGAGCTATTGTTTGTCCTGTCACTTTTGTAAAAGTATTAAAGCATATTTTCAGATGGATTTCTAACATTAAAATAGTTTGTATAAAGTAAACTTCAATTTTATCAATGTACAATCTCACAGTATCCACTTGACCTACAAAGCAGAGGAAGTCTATGGATGGATGCAAGTACAGCCCTCATTCTTGAGTAAAGCTAAGCCAACTATCACACAATTATTTGTAGCATAAATATACATTAAATACTCAAGGAATATTCCACTCCCAACTTTTTAATCTCAGAAGTTGACCTCGGGCTGTTGATTTAGCCCAGTGGCATAAGTGCCTGCCAGCAAGCACAAGGTTGTGTTTGATCCTTGGTACAAAAAGAAAAAAAAAATTCAAAAATCGATCTCACTCAGGAAAGGAGGCAGACCAGCAACATGTTTTCTGTCAGTAAACTCTGTCCTTACTTCGTGTGGGTTAGGGGAGTCCCAGACAGAAACGCCACTAATAAAGGGCTGCAGAGAGGGGTCTTTAAAAGGATAGGACCCCAGAGCTGAGATAAGACCTTCTTAGCATGACCAGATCAACGCCCACGGGCCACTACTTGCAATGCCGCTGTACACAGATAGGGAGAACTGAAATCCGGAGTGGAGTATAAACCATCACACTTCTTATCATCTCCTCCAAAATGACAAAGCACGGACCCCATTGCCACTTTATCTGTTGCATGCAATCTCATAAGCCATCAAGGACAGAGGGAAAAGCCCAGCTTCTTTTGTCTAATTTTTCTGATGAAGTAAAACCTGTCAAATTTAATGTTTCACAAAAGCACCAGTGAAAACCATGAAAAGGGATGTAAGAAACTGACCCCCAGAAGGGGCTGGGCATGTGATCTCCATTTAAGCGCTTAGTTAGCAGCATCTGGGTGATTCCTTGCTGTCTGTGGACGCAGACATACATTAGCACTGTTTTGAAAGGTCTCTGAGAACAGCTGAGCGAGCCATTCCTGGGAGAAGATACGCACCAGGCACAGACGCGCGGCCACTGCGCGCACTCCTTGCTGTCAATCATCCATCCCGGACTGTGGAACCGCGGCCAGACTGTTTCCAGGAGGCAGTGCCTTCCCAGCACAGGACTGGACTTCGGCACCGAGGCATTCCGTGGCTGTGCCCTAGGACGCTAAATCTGTTCTGTCTGGAAAGACAGGAGCTTCCCCAGCCAAACGCTTTGATGCTCTAATGGGACCGGTAATGCCAAGCCTATGATAGTAAGCCACGCAGCTTCTAAATCAAAATGCAACCTATTCAGGGCTCCTGAGACATGCCCAGCTTTGTCAGAGGCCTTCAAACCTCTGAAGCAGAGTCCCTGAACTCTGGCTGCACATTAGAATTACCTGGGGAGCTTTTAAAACTACCACTACCCTGGCCTCACCTGACTCAAATTAAATCTGACTCTCTGGGGGAAGGGTCCTAGCATCACCCTCACCCAGGGTGACTCTAAACATGCAGCCAGGGTTGAACCACGGGTCTAGGTGGATTAAAGTGGAAAAGGAAACAGCAGAAAGGAAATGCTTACTCAAAAGAAAAAGGCAGAGTAAAAGACGGGATTGTTACTGTAAAAAGACCCCACCAGCACCGCTGCCAAAGCATCACAAACTTACCCTAGATTTCCCAGGATAGCTCAGATCTCGCTCCACGCCTGACCCAGCTGTCATCTTTTTTCTACCTGAAAATCCTTCTGTTATTTATAATCCTTTGTTTAAGCTACTAAACTAGAATTACATTTAGCCTACTGGAGAATACTTGCTTCTCATAAAATGATTATTTGATTAGTGAAAAAGATAAGACAAAGCAAGGTATGTGCTTGTCCTCTCATTTTCATTACTGACTCTTCGAATAATTAAACGAGCAGAAAAAGAAAGCATCTTGTTTCAAATAATGCTGTAAGCGCGGATGTATTTGCCTCCTTGATACAACTTGCTTCATCTGTATTGAAAATACCAGCATCTGTAACAGTGTTGAAACCTGTGAGGTTCTGTATCAAAGAACAATTTGGAAGGTAAGATGGCTTGTTAAATGATTATAGATACACACGTGCATTCGTGCTCACCTTCTAAATGTTATAAATAAATGGATCACCATAGCTACCCCAGGCTTGGGATGAGTTAAAGAAGGGTTATCTCAGGGTAGTACCCAGAGGGACTGGGACACAAAGAGGAAGACAAGGAGGCAGGCAGCCAGCGTTAAAGCACGGGGCAGGAGGGAAAGAGGGGAGGAGGAGAGAGGAAAAAATGAGCCGGTCACTGCAGGGTGTGACAGTAAGGGGTTTGGACAACTCTGCCCACTGCTATAATCACCACCATCCACAAGCCAAACCCTTACACATAAGCTTAGAGATGCAACTTTTTTTTCGAAAGTTAATTTTTTAAAGCAAAACCCCAGTTAATAAAATGTTCCAGTAATCCCCTATCATCAAATTTTACTCAATTTGTGGTGTGGGACTTCATTTCTTCATATTTTTAGCTACGAAGTCAGGGCCCGCTTTCTTCCAACCATTTTCTCATCCTCCTCCCTCCCAGCGCACTCCCCAGATCTGTCCTCCAGGCCAGGCAAAGACAGCCTCTGTCTGAGGCTGGGGACACTGAGGTGTGCCACTTCAATTTGGAAGAACACAAAAGAATGAAATGCAAATCACTATTCCCAAATACAGAGGGCATTTAGGCCTTTGCATGGCTCCATTGTTCATTTTCGTGACCTGGATACTGAAGCAGACTTCTGCCAGCAGGGCGGCTAAGTGGGTGTGCCCCTTCTTTTATTACTGTATCTCATATCAGATAGTTTGATTTGGGGTATTTGTGGCATATGGCTGGATTTCAAGAAGAAAGAAAATGGAATCAAAGAAAATATGGAAGGAGGAGGAAGTGGAGTCATTGGTCCCTCTCTTTAGTAGCCAAAAAGTATATTATAAAAACCAAAATTAAAACTTTGGTTTAAATCTTTTTTTTTAACTTCGATTACACAGTTGGGTTGGTTTGTGAATATGGTAATAAGTATAACCTTTAGAAAGGAAGGCAGGATGAGCAGATGGAACCTAATTAATAGTGAAATATTATTAATCTGTCTTCCTAAGAGGAGAAAAAGTCACTCACACTTTACAAAGGAATGTCTCTGTACAATTTAATAAAGGCAAGACTCACTATAAGACTGGGGCTCATTATGAAACAGATGTGTTTGATATAAGCCTGTACCAAGCCCCAATAATTAAAATCACTTTGCTCTATCCTATAAAGTTTAAATATACCATTAACATGAAGTCAGTTGTTATATATCATCATGTACTCTTTGAAACTCGTTATTTAATAAATATTCTTCATAGAAGAAGAAGTAATAACTCATTTGGAGAAGCTAGGAAAAAGAAAGAGACAATTTATTACTACGAATTCAACTTTATAATTTCTCTAAAGTCATAAAACTTATTTAGAGAAGGATTCTCATTTGAGTAGTTCCCATACAATGCCAGGGGGAATATCCACTGTCCTTAGGATCCATACTACATCCAAGGAGTAAACGCACAGGACTCAAAATCGGACAGATTCAGAATTTTCCCTATATTTTGCTACTGTCAGCTGTGTGCCAAGGGTAAGTTGATTAAACTTTCTAATCCACAAATCCTAATTTCTAAAATAGGGTAAAACACATACTTTAAAGTGTCTGCCACACAATACTCAATAAATACTATACATGGAGATAAAATGATATGCAAACTTTAAAAAGTAAAAAAGAATATTTACATTCAAAGGTATAAGCAAAAGAGCAACGGTTGTTGGGAAGTGATAATCTAGACTCCAAATATTTACTTTTTCTTAAGTTATCTAGGAAAATAATCTTTTGTTTTCTCTAGTACTACCTGTCAAACCAAGACTGAAAAATAAATTTCCAGGGTAAGCAGTATAGCTAAAATAGCACTTAAAGGTTTTTAATGGTACTAGAAAATTTAATTTCATTTTTAGTGTGTCAAAAACAATATAAAATGTACCATTTTAACCACTATAAAGTGTACATACAATAGTGTTAACAATATGTACATTACTGTGCAACAAATCTCTAGATTTTTCATCTTGTAAAATTGAAACTCTCTACCTTCAGATAGCCCCCCCCAACCTCTCTACAAAAGACGTTCTCCTGCCTGAAGATTTAGATATCCCTTAGAAGTGGGTTCATTCACTGTCTTTTTATAACTAGATAATATCTTCAGAGTTCATCCATGTATAGTATATGACAAGATTTCCTTCTTTTATTAAAAGTTTAATCATATTCCATGTGTATTTATGCCACATTTTCTTTAACCACTAGGTTGTTTTTACCTCTTGAGTATTACGATTAATGCTGCACTACTGATTATGGTCCTGCTTTTTCTTTCTCCTCTTCCTTCTCTTCATTCATCCATTCATTCATTCATGTATACAGCGTGTCACTATGTACCTCTGATTGCCTGGAACTCAGGATCTTCCTGCCTCAGTCCACTAAGTTTTTTGTGGGGGAAGAGGGAGAGTTTGGTTGTTTCGTTTTGTTTTGCAGTACTAGGGTTTTAACCTAGGGCCACCGCTCTGAGCTGCAACTCCAGCTATTTTTTATTTTTTATTTTGAAATACGGTCTCACTATTTTGCTAAATTAACTAGGCTGGGCTTGAACTTGTGATCCTCTTGCTTTGCTTCCCAGAGTGCTAGGTTTGTAGTCATCTCTCCCAGCAGGGGAGTGCTAATTTTCTTAATAGAAACTAAAAGCAATAGTCTCTTTAAAACAAAAAAAAAAGTAACTTTCACTAATAATTTTAAAATTTTGGAAAAGAACTCAGGTTTATATTTGTTCTTGAAATGTCTGAAAGTAACTTAGCTTAGAAAACTGAAATGTCCTTGTCTCTCAGCAATGGAAGATATATGAAATTAACAGATCTTAATAATACTTCTCTACCTTCCCTTGACCAAACTACAGAAGGAGAAAATGCAGATGGTTTCATTTTTGTTGCCACTGAGATTTTATACTTCAAGAGAATCAACAAAAAGTAACAGCCCCGAAGTGAAATCTCACTATTACTTCACTGAATAGAATAGAAATTCAATAAAAATTTGAATAAGTTAAATCACAACCCTAGGACCTTAAGAGCCAACATCTAACTCTGTTACCTAATAATTACTGTGTGGCCTTGAGCAAATTACTTAACTTCTCTGTGTTTACTTCTTTTCCTGTACATTGGGGTTAATCACACTTAATTCTTTCAGAATCTTGCAATGATTGAATGAGAATGCAGTTAAACAGTCACGCATATAAAATATATTTTAGAAAACAGCTCATCATTTTAAAATTGGATTAAAAATATTTTTAAAAGAACCACCAAAAAAAGAATTCAGGAAGGAGAATGCAAACTGTAATTTTAATCCTTTTTAAAGAGCTAAAATTAACCAGCAAAGTGAAAATAAATCATATATGTATACATACATACCATAATAAGGTATGCATGAGTAGGCAAAGACAGATAACATACACAGCTCCTCTTGGTCAAATTTGGTTTCTATCAAACAACCTAACAAATTCCAATGTAAGCTTTTACTCAGCCAACATTACTTGGAAATGGATTCATCTTGCACAAAATTATTTCCTTCCACTGGCACTGACCCACCACCATAAACATCAGCTCGTTTTTTCAAAGCACTGAATTAGTAGCTGGGGTGCAAAAGCTGAAGAACATCTTGAATCGTGGCCATATTGTATCACACAGAATATAGCTTGGAAAAATATTACTTTCTGCAAACAAAAAAACTTGGCTAGAAAAAAGGGAAAGATAAGATTAAAACAAAATATCTCCCAGTAAAAAGTACAGAAAAAGAATTGAAACAAAAACATTGAGAATTAAGTGTACTCAAGCCTTGTGCATTGTTGCTGCTTCCAGGAGATGCATTTTGACTATAACAAGATGAATTTCAACAGACCATGAACCAGAGATTTTCAAGATGATAAAGAGGAAGCGATATATATTCAATTTTTACAAGCACTGAGTGAGCAGAAAACTGAAAATTCTTCAGCTGCTGATAATGTGCTGATAGAGGTGTATCCTCCTCACAGAATTCCTAATGAACTGCCAGAAAAATGGAAAAGTATTAAATAAACCAGAGAATAAGCAATTACATGTAAGCAGGCTAACCTAGATCTGTAACAAAACCTCTAAGTCATTTTTCTGTTTTTGAATAAGAAGATCATCAAAGATCATTTACATAATTTATGTGGCCATTTACAAAAACCCTTAAAAATCCTTAAATACAAAAGAAATTCATAAAGTAAAATATGTTGGAGATAATGGTGGACATCTATTTACCCAGCACCCACCACGTGTCAGACCATGCTGGGCACTTCCCATGCCTCATTATTACCTCTGTCTGAATAACAGTGAGAGGAAGACAGTGTTGTTATTCACATTTTACAGATGAAAAATCAGAGGAGTCAAATAAGTGTCCCTATTGAAGTCCTACCCTGGATTCTCTGTTATTTTTATCACCATATGCATAAGAATTAGTTCATACTGAATGGAAAAATAAATAGGAAAGAGAGAGACAATAAGGAATAAACTGAATTGAACTATGAATGGAAGAAATTAAATTCTAGGAAAAGACTAGTTATGCTTAAATATAGAAAAACCACAGTTCACACTGGGCCACAGACTGCAAAACCAGATGTGATGAAAAATATAAAAGAAAAAGAAAGACTGGAAAATAAAACAGAATTATTCACTTGAAAAGTTTAAAGTCTTTCCTTTGGGAGGGTATGGAGTGTAAAAGTAGCCACAAAGCAACCTCTGAATATATAAATACAAATCAAAATATAGATGTTTATATGACAGCCAGAATTCAGAATCAGAAGAATAAACCTTGTGCAGTATACTATGACACAGTATGTTAAATAAGCATTTACATTAAACTTCTCTATTAATCACAATATAAATTTGCTTTTTATCTAACCACAAACCTAATTAAAATGTTAATATTGTGCTGAATGGCAAAACTCTGTGAAGTTCAACTCTTCACATCTAACTATGGAACATCTCTTCTGAATTATGTTCCTTCACTTTAGCTCAATTTGCTGAGTTAGAGGTGGCCTAAGAGTCCAAAATTAAGACTTGAGGGAGACAAAAAGAGGTCTGGACTGAGGACATTCCTCAAGTTCAAGGCACTGCTTTCCCAGTTAGGAAATCATTGTGGATGTATTAAAGGAGGTAAAAACACGTGTGGTCCGTTTTCCTGTGGCCTAAGAGGGATATAAGGAAACAGGCCACAGATCAGACAATCAGAAAGAACGTATCGGGCTGGGGATTTAGCTCAGCCACATAAGTGCAAGCGCACGGTCATGAGTTCCATCCCCGGTACCGATTAAGAAAAACAAAACAAAAAGCACGTATCTGAAATGATGTATGTGTGCAAGGTTATCCATTGCAGCACTGTTTATATAACAAAATAATGAAACAACCCAACAGTCCATTACCAGCAATCACCTAAATATACTGCACTATGTCCACACAATATGATAATAGGAAGTTGTGGAGAGAAATGAGGCAGCTCTCCAAAGCTGATATGGAAAGATCTCCAGCTTGAAAAGTAGGGTACCAAACAGAAGACATAAATATTCTCCAACTATAGTAGGCTCTGAGTATGAAAGTAGGGATTTTTAAAAATACGTATTTGTGTATGCTTGCACAAAAAAAAGAATCCTCAAAGAGCTAATAAAACTGGTTCCCTTTAAAGAGAAGTCAGTAACAGTGCAATGAAGACAAGGATAGAAACACTTCTCAACATGTATCTTTTTAAATCATGTTCATTTATGAACCTTCTGAATGTATTAATATTGAACAATAAAGTGAAACAGATCTGTAGTCAACTAGAAATTCATGGAAAACTTGCTAAAATATAGCAAACATAAATATCACTAGAGCCTAGAAAGATTTATTAAACGTTTTATGAGAAGTAGCTACCTATAGAGCACTTGACAGAACTTCAGAGAATTGATGAGGAAAAAAAAAGAGTAATTGCCAAAGTATGTTTCCAGGGAAATCTTACAGTACTGACATTGCTATAAAGACTCTTATGAGAGCTTTCGTTTTTAGAAATTAATCTCCAAGAATGTGGCTTGTAGAGAGTACTGATAGGAATGCTGTTGCAAAAACTTGGAAGTATCTGCTGTAGTCCAAGGCAGCAGCTTCCTATTAGGATGCTCTTGAACCTCATGAATAACTTCCAAACTCGGTGAGAAGGCACACTAAGCAGACAAACTCAAGAAATGATCATTGCAACTGAACTCAGGATGAAGAAGTTGCATACTGAAGTTCCTCTGATCTCCTATGGATGTCAAACATGAGTGATCGGTGCCAGCTGGGGTTAATCATGGACTACTTCCCAGAGGGAGTGAATGTGGGCCAAGGTTTGAAGGCGACAGAAAAGCAAATGAATGCCAAGTTGATGAGAGGTGAATTGCAGTAAGGTTTCACAGGGCTCTGTGAGCAGACAGAACAGTGGCACAGAAGCTGAAATGTGGGCAACTGTAACGGCATGCATTTAAGAGAAATGAATATAAATTACACTTGGAGAATGATCAATGGGCTACAAAATGACAGTTACAACCCAGGAAGAGGAACTGCTGGCCACTGATGACTATTCACTAAAGATTACAGCCTGATATACTGTGGTTGCCCGAATGCCAACAATAAACTGAAGAGTAATCAGGAAGTTATTAAAAAATGTTTCCATTCTTAAACAGAAATAGTAAGTCTGTTTGCACCTGGCACTCCCATCTTAAATCTGAATTCCACTCCTAGAAGGCCTGAAGACCATCCAAAGAAGAAAACTACATTGACCACACCAAGGAGAGGACTAGAAGAGTAACAAATATTAGAAAAAGTTGATCTAGAGTAATGTAAGCTAAGAAAAGTAATGTCCAAGTTCTTAATAGCTTCAAATGTGGTGAAAGTGATATTAAAGTAAGAAGTCTTTAAACTGAGCATGTAGCAATTATAGAAGTCTTTAGCTCAGAAAATATATAGGCTAACAAATTCTATAGATATTGTAATTGTTTTATGGGAAAGAGATTCATAACATGATGAGAAGAAACAAAACCATTTGTGGTACATCTCACAAGGGAAGGGACCCTTGACTGTCCACAATCTTTCGGGCCCTTGGCAAGCAAAGAACTCATCACATAGTCCCAATGGATTTCAGCCCTACTACCCACTGGCTGCAATGACAATGCAATGGGGAAAACACAGCAATGGGGAAACACAAGATGATCCACTATGAGCCTCTACTCACCACCGCTTTGGGATGTACCATCTTCTCAGCGCTGTGGGAACAGACCAACCCAAATAAATCAAGTATACAAAAGCAAACCAGGTCAGGAAATTTTTAATCTCAAGAATACAGCGAAATTACCTGAAAATTTTTTCAGCTGTTAAGGTAGATAAGCCATTGATTATACTTTTAAAGAAAATAAGCATCTATTTAATACTACTTAATCTTGGAAAAGAGATGTAAGCTCACAGATGTGGCAAAGAAGGAATTGTAATTTATGATCACTTGGGAAATGTGCACATTATTAATGGAATACAAAGCAAAACCATGTTAATAAGTAGCCCTTTTTAATGATGTCCCTTTAACACAGGAGTTAAATTTAGAAAATGGACACTTCACTAAATTATCTAAAATCCAGATATTTACAAAATATTTGTAATTCTGAATATTGCTAAGGGGGTAGTAGGCAAAGTTTGGAAATTGATTAACCCTAAACAAGCCTGATAATGTATATCGATATATAGGCCCAACAAATAGCCATTTCATAAAAGAAAAAAGTCACAGAGCTCACAGCAAAAAGAAAGAAATTATAGGCTCTTATCTGCCTTTAGAAATAAAAATAGAATTGCTTTTTCTTTCTTTTTTTCTTGATTTGCTAGCTTTGTTTTTGGTCAATAATTAAGAAACCCAGAACATGAGAAACAAAATAAAGAAATGTTTAAAAAAATGAAAACAGTAATTACAAAGCCCATGTATTTTATTTAATAGTATAGCCATAGACTCTGCTGTTCTGTCTTCCCCACTAAACACCTCATAGACAGAGGAAAATGATAAGTATTATCATGTAGTTAAGTCATATAACTTACCTATATTCAACCAGAAATCTCAAACTTCCTCTAGGTTACCAAAACAGAAGGAAAGAAAAACCCATTCAGGATCTTGGATATCAAAGCAGGCTCCCAGTGACTAAAAGTGGCAGAGGAGAATGGAACTTGTCATAAGGGAGCAAGAAGAAAGAAAAAAATACTAATTAGAAGAGCATTGTGATTAGAGGTTATGGTTTTCAGGAATAAAAAGTCCTAGATATTGGCAAGAGGCAGGAGAGCCAGCCATCTGGGAAAAATCATTTTAAAAAGTCAGGCTACACCTACATAGCTGAAAGACTCCCCAGTGCATTCCAGTATTTCCAACGAGTTCAATAATTGGTGTTCTTAATGAGGGTCCTGGTTCATTGAGAAAACTCACCATACTCTACCAGACCACGTCTTGTAATGACTGTGACATTTTAGAACCATGTGCAACAAAAGCAGTTGTTTAAAGGATTAAGCAGATTTTAAGCAGAATTTCTCCTTCCTGGACACTCTAGATGCATTTGTTACTGTAAAGAAAGTTACAGTTTAAGATGTACCAGAGTCACTGTCCTTTCCAATGGAATTTTCCCCCATTTTATTCTTAGCTTAGAAAAGGAAGATTAAACAGAATTAATTATAGTTCTTCAAAATATGCCATGGCATGGTTTACCAAGTCATATAAAGTCAGAGGCTTTCCTAAGTGCTAGGATAAATCACTGTTTCTGATACATGAGGGTTTGTATGTAACAGAGACGAACAGGCCATACCTCAGGAGAACAGAGCTCTCATTCTGAACTATGGACATGAACCAAAGGAAAGGTTCCATTTCTGTCATTCAGTTTTATAAAATACAAGTTCAATTACTACTATTGCTCACCTACTAACTACCAATCTCAAAGACATCAAAAATACTAAGTCACCAAATTTCTCATCAGTATTTTTATACATGTTTCCCATGGTTGGTAAACTGCATTTATTAAAAGCCGAGAAATGTTAGAAATAGAAGCACACTATCAACACGGTTTTCATCCATCCTGCCACTCTATCCGTGGAGTTGTGACTTATGTTAGCAAGTGAAAACTGGTAAGCATGAAATTTCTTTTACAAGAGCAAGCTAAAGTGATTGCAGAAATTTCCTTTATATGTATAGTTTTACAGGGCTGCAGCATGGTTCCTGCTCATAGAACAAAGTGAGCTAATCTACTTTGCAAGAGACAATGACCTTTTAAAGCAAGCTGTGATGGGCTTATTTCTTACTGTACAAAAAGAATATCAGTTCTTTAGCAGAATGGTCAGAACAAGGTGATTTTGTAAGGTCTAATTCAAGTACTCCGTTCCCAAGGTGAAGGGAACACATTTCTGAAATCTTAGAGGACATGAACCAAGACAGTATTGCAGGTAAATGCAATAAAAATCCAGATAATAAATCTTAAATGACAAGTTGAGAGCTAAGCATCTATAAGAGAATGGTTGTTCCCTGTCACTAATACTGTGATTGTTTGTTTGTTTGTTTGAACTAACCCAGCTTCCTTTAAAACACACACACACACACACACACACACACAAGCAAAGGACATTGGCTATGTGTGGATTTCATGTCTTACTTCTCAGCAGCAATAAGAAATAAACAGAAGCTAGAAGGAGAAAACAGAACTCCAGTATCAGTAAAGAAAATAACTCCATTTAATATTTTGTCTGCCCTATAAGCATCTCTTTTTGGCTTCAGTATATTAAAAAATGGGAAAGGGAATGAGTAACACATAAAAGAAAAAAATAGAACTTAAAAAATGAACATTATTGTGCAAGTTGCAACTCACACCCCATGGAGACATGTTGGAACACATATTTGTGCTATGTATATTCTCAGGCTTATTAAAGTAGAGACAGAATGAAAGTGAAAGTGGTTGAGTGTGTGTGAAACTCCTAAGCCCCCTGGATGACTGGGCTATGCCCACTGTGTCAGCTATTCAGCCACTCACCTATTCAAATCACAGCAGTCCACTCAGCGGCTGACAGTCTCATTTATTTGGGGTATTTTGATATGTGCACTAGCATCCAAATAGACTCAGACTTTCTACTAAGTCTCTCATTATCTACAAATGGTTATATCCTTCCTATTCACAGGTGCCTGCAAACCAGCAGCATAAGGACAGTGACCTAAACTAGTTAATTCTTTCTGTTTACTTTCAATCAAATAGGGTAGGAGAGATGGGACAGTGGCTCCATTGGGAGGAAAGCCATGTGGGACAAATTAGGTGCTGCTGTAAGATTTCAAAGGTGGGGGTGAGGGCAGAGCTAACTAGAGGCAGCTGTGAGGATGTGGTTTCTGTGTTTATATTCTTCTCCTTCTCCCCAAAGCCTCTTTTGGGTAATAGGAAGGAAAGCGTATGTATGACCCAGTGGAGAGGGTTCGCTCTCCGGACTGCACATAACTCAGCATGTTAGAGACAAAGTTACCTGCCAGAAGAATGAGGTAAACTACTGTAAACCTTTACTTGATAAATTTTTAAAGTTCCCTTTTATCTAAATACACTAATAGGGCAGAGAATTGCAGTGTTAACAGATAGCAGTCATGATAACTGATAACTGAGACAGACCTGCAGGAGCAATAAACTCCAGCTCACCAGAGATTTAAGGCTGACCTACCAGCCTGCAAATGGTACATCCTGTTGCCGTGGTGACCTTTGCCCTCACCTCCCCCCTCCCCTCAGCAATTCCACCTTCAAACTTTCAACCTAAGTTTTCAAGATGGCTCACTGCCAGCACCTTTCTCCTTTCTTGGGGGCAAAATTGGTTCTGCTGATCTATACATATTTCAAGAGGCTTTGACTTTGAGCTTTAACTAAGAATTAAAGTCACATACTATTTTAAATAGCACAGAGAATGTATTGTTCTTATAAGAGCCTCCCTTTCCCCTGCCTGCCCTGACCTCTCTTCCCTTCAATATTGTCCTCAATAAGGAGCTTTCTTTCCTCCTTGTAAAGCCAATATGGAGCAGTGAGAGGAAGCGGGGGAAGGGAAGTATTTCTATTTCTCTTGGCACTGAATAAAATGGTTTTCTAGGGGATGGAGTATCATTCCTATTTTAATAAAACTCCTGTTTCCGCTATAATATCACTCAGGTCACTCCAAGGTGAGAAGGTGATCAGAACAGAGGAGCGCAGGAGACTACACTTGTGGATAGTACTCAACAGAGTCCATGCGCCACGTCAAGGCAGCAGGTCAAGCAAGATCTCTCTCACTCCTGCAGCTGATCACACACAAACATCTAACAGCTCCATGCTCAAGTAACAGTTGCAAATACCCAAAGCAATGAAGCCACTTTTTATTTACATCTTAGGAAAGTCCTATCCCAAACTGGTATTATAACTTGTAAAAAAAGGAACATCAGAACTGATTTTATCTGGCTCAGATGATTTCTTTTCCCCAAAAGTTTGACTGTAGAGTAAAAGACCAGAACAGTATGGGACTTCAGTCTAAAAACAGCTCTTCTCCTCTAACTCTGATTGAGTAAATGGTCCCACTTAATTTTCAAAGGTAAGCAGTTCCTCCTCCCATCTATCTACCTGTTTTGCTTTGTTTCAATGTTCTGATGCTTAAGCTCCTGCTACTCTACCCCATCATAGATACACATACACATGCAACACACACACACACACACACCCCACAGGTAGTAATGTGGTGTGGCAGAATTTGTACTTGAAACTAATATTGGGTGTATACCCTTGGCAAGTTACATGACATCTTCAAAATTTCAATTTCCTTTTTTATAAAATTGAGATGATAACTCCTGCCTCATAGGACTACCAATAACATCACAGAAGTAGTAGGCACTCTATAAATATTAGTTTCCATCTTTTCCTCTTCCACAGGAATAACACACTACAACATTCTTTAAATATACCCTTTGTGAATAGGAAACGGTTTCTTCTGAAGTTTGCTGATGCTGGAAATAGTCCTATTTTTTTTCTCTCCACTGTCACTTTTTTTATTTAAATATTTCTTGCTCCTTCTCACATAAATCTATTTTCTCTTAAGTGGATTAAGAGTTTCTTTGTTTCTCTATCCAACATTTCTCAAAGGTAAAAAGATCATATGTATATATATATATATATATATATACTTATATTTATATATGAAATAGATATCCAAATGAAACATAATCATAAATATAGTCATCTTGCTTGTTTTAAAGTTGTGCTTCAAATGCTAAAATCTTCCAAGTGCAGTGAAAGTCAATGTGGAGTTCATATGCTGAAATACAAATGAAAGCATTTCATAACCAGACTTCTCTGACTAATAATATTTCAACACGTGAAGATAAAAAGTGGGAGACCTGATCCTCCCGCACCCAGGTGGAGGCAGAGCCATGCACACTCGCCCAGTGAGGGGCTGACACACTGCCTTTGCCAGAGGGCACGGCACCCATGTCTTCACTTTCTCCAAACATTTGCAGTTTGAGCCCAGTGAATCAATACCTTAAGAAAACTGTTAAACACGATCTATTTTACTTTCTAGCCATTTAATGCACAAACTTTCAAAACCTTTTTTTCCCCCACAGATTTCAGCTTTTACTTCTCAGTGTACATTACAGATGATGAAAAACAATTTGTTTTCTGCCTTTAAATCAATAGTCATCGTGACACAGACTACGATGGCTGATAGTTAAACTTACATTTCTTAGGTAAAAATTTGTTTTCTTTTTCTTCTTCAACTCTCAAAAAAGTTTATCCCAACATTTCTGGGGGCAGGAGAGAGTAGTATGTGATCACAGAAAAAAAGAAAGTAAAAAATAAATAAATGTTCACCATTGAAAATGCCTCACCTCACTTAGGGTGAAGGGCCCACATCTGTAAAAAGAGCTGGACCAGACAAACCTATTACACTCCTCAGCATTTCCTCCCCTCCCTTTCTTCCCTCACACACTCCCAGAGCTGCCACCTTCACAATAAAATGCAGATAAGCCCTCAGAGCCTGGTAGTCCAAGCAATCTACTCTCCATCTGTTCACAGATTTCAGAGTTTTTAAAATTCAGCACCAAAGAAGAAAACGACGTTCAGCCACGTCAGGACGAATGCACCTCTAGCTCTTCTCAAAAGAGGGCTTGCTTGCAACATTACATCACTGGGCTGCAGTTAATTCTGAAGCTTGAGTTGCACTTAAACAGAATTGTGTGACTCTCTCTGAAGCAAAGGCTCCAAAAACTAAATGGCAAATTTGACCCCTAGGTGTCTTGTTTGCACTTGGAATGCCTGCTTCTCAGTTCAGTCCCCAGATGGCTCCACATTTTCTACCCCCATTCAGCAAATCATATCCCACCCTCTCCTGAGGGTATTAGGAGACTTGATCTAGTCACCAAGGCAGCCAAATGAAGCCAGATTCTCCTGCTGGGACTCACAGCCTCACACGCAACTTTAGGATGTGAAGCCTTATCCACTGTAGGAATACACTGCTCAAACCCTCACTTCCCCTCGCTCACACAGGCTCGGGTTCCATTGTTATCTTCCTTAAAGGAAGGTATTTCTGTCTGCCTATCTCACCTATACGCTCCTTGCAAACTACTCATCTGTACTTTGCATGACACAGTATCGGGGAGGCACAATCCCAGAAGTCCCATGTTCCCGAGAGTTGGAATGGAGGCACAAGGCAAGAACAGCCTCATGCCTATGCTCCACTCCCTGCCAGCAAGACCTGGCCATGGTTCCACAGCTGTGCTCTCCTTCTACAAAGCCGCACCAAAGTACCACGTGGTCACCACCTTTGCCCTTTATTCCTCAAGGGCACTAATGATGGTCCACAGTAAGTCGAGTTGGGACTTGGGGGTCCTAGCTTATTAGAAATGATCACTATCTGTGGTTGTTCAAATTCCTAGCCAACAGAACACTGTACTAGAATGGGAAGGGCTCTAAGCTTTTTAATTTCACTCTAAATAATGCTTTCTAATTGCATTATGTTAAATGAGTGGGGTACTACAAAAGTTCCTGGTCTTTCTCTTAATTCATTGAATTCTGAGTGTTAATATTTCTTCCTGCGAAATATGGATTTTATATATTCCATACACATCTACGTGCAGCTATAATAATTTATATAAGAAAAAAATCTTAAATAATCAAGTAGCTCTTAAATTAAATATGAAAGAAATTGGAAGAAGACCAACTAAAATTACACAGTGTAATTAAAAGGGTGTCCTCTCGAAATGTCTCATAAAATGTGTTTGGTCCTTACTGTGTATGACGTGGGCTAGATTTCACCCCAGCATTCAATCTCAAACAATGGAACAAAAACAATGAAAATTTACTGTTGAAAATTTCTATTCACAGAAACAACAAACCAAATCTGTCATTACTAAAATTACATTTAAAACTGTCGGCCATGTCAAACCTGGCTGCCCTCCTCTGACCTTCTTTGATCTTTCTCCCCGGGTTATTAACCCTAGTGGCAGGAGTGGTAGATCCACGTCAAAATGAGAAAAATAATTCCTGAGCAAAAGAAAGCTTAAAACGTAGCGAGCACCCCCAGTGCTGATTCATGCAAAGCAGGGAAGCAAAATCACTCCAGAGCCGACCCAGGGCTGGAGGTCTTACTATCACAGATACCTCGCCCTGTGTCCACCTGCCCCTTGCAGATAGCGTTAGGCACAAACAGCGGGTCACTGTTGGAATTATGTTTCCCCAGATTTACCTGTGAGGCACCTGCCCTGCTTCCCAAGCCCACAACCCTCTCTCAACACAGTCCTTCTCCCTTTGCCCTCCTCCAGCCACCCGTGCCCCTGCCACGGCCCAAAGAAATAAGACGACTGAACAGTGCCTCTTGAGAGGTCGAGATAACAAATCCAATTTACGATTCTCAAAGGGACAAAACCAGAAGAAGGTGGAAGGATCTGAATAAGTGAAAAAATTGTATTATCATTTAATTTTATTCATCAACAAGATCACCTCTCATTTAAGAATGTAGGCTAGATAGCACTGTGCAACAGAATGGGAAAGGGGGGACTGCAGGGTCTGTGTGTACGGGGAAGGGAATCCCACCTGCCCGTCAGGTCTAACCCGAGCTAAATTCTCTTCCATTATTCCCATCCTTAAAATAGTCAGATAGCAAGACGTTCAAAGGAACACAAAGCAGTACAGTAGAGCTGCCTTCTTTCAAAGGACCAGAGCAGCCGTTGGAAGAGTTATTCAGGTCACAGAGAAATTACACTTCTTTATGCATCTGTAAAGAACTCAGAGTTTTCCATTTTTATTAGCATTATTATAATATTGAAGGTTTTCGGGCATATCATGAGAGGGGCATTTACAGAAAATGCTGAGCAGATCGGCCTCCCGCCGCACCCGTCCCCCTTTGAGGTGCCACAGCCTGGCAGACATCTTGAAAAGCCTAATAAACACACAGTACTTCAACTGCAAGATCTTGTTAATTTACACATCCATGCAGTCAAACACTGCACGTGAAACGCGAAGGATCAGTTATTTTTGTCAACTATTAAGATTCAACATGATACCTTATCTTTATGAAAGCAGGCTATTTGGGGCCACTCTATTTCTTTCATAGAGCTGTCACGCTATCATTGAATTGTCACGAAAAGTGTCTTATGTTTTTTAATCCTTTCTTAAATTTTGCTATTGAAAAACTTGAATAATTCTTTGATTCTTTTTTCTGATGTAATTCTGTGGAACACTGGGGGGGAAAATGTAATATAATCACGTCACCAACTGTTCCTTTTATTCCACCGTTCCTGCCTTCTCCCTGGCACTTTTTTATGGTAGCACTGAGCCCTCTATAGCATCACAGACACATAGGCACATATTCAAAGCTGGAAGACCAGAAAGGTCATATACAGTAACAAGCAGGGAATATTCTAGCAACACAGGTTTCGACCGCTGCTATTTCAGTGTTATTCCCGCCGAGTCTTGCGTGCCAAGAATACTACTGGCGCTGTCCAGAGGCACTCGTGATGACTCAATGGAGAGGCGGGGGACCTGGGCACTTAGCTGTGAGCCTATTCCCAATGATATTCTGTCTCAAATCATTTCCATCCTCATTGAAACATGAAAGTGGGGCATGACAGACACAAAGCCCAGCATGAGCTACCTGCAAGAACTCTGCCTAGCAACCCAGCTTTATCACTCCATACGCACACCCGGCTCCAGTCCGCGGAGGAGAAGAACGGCGTAAAAAACAAACCGCAGCATTCAAGGAAGGCTGCAAAATTCGTATCGTAGAGCACAATGTTTAAAATAGTTTTATATTCAGTTGATAACTACAAATGAAACATTGGTAGATATTTTAGTTCACAATGAGCTACTGTGGCAGTGTATGCTTTTTTAGGTAAAATCACGTATTATCTACAAAAACTGACATTTGTAAAAATTTCATACAAGATAATATAAAACGATTTGTTCAAATTTTAACTTCATTTGGTCTTTGATGTAGTTAAGAGTAACGGATCATTCTGTTTTTATAGGCAGACATATCAGGTTTCCTTTACTGTATTTTATTAACATGTGTCCAAAGCTTTTTTTTTTTTTAATTAAGGGTTCTAGGTTTTAACTGCCCCTATGTGAATATGACAAATCACAGAGAATAAACTTAACATTTTTCTTTCAGAGAGGACATGAGTTTGCATTACTGTAGCCACACTGATCTTTCCATTGGTTCCAAAGCAAAAAAAAAAAAAAAGAAAGAAAAAAGAAAAAAGAAATGCAGGAGCAGGCCAGGGCAGGGACAGGCACTTTTGGCCCTGGAATGAAATTAAATTGTCTAATGCAGTCTGAACCCAAATCCTTGATTTCACTAGTAACAAAAAGCACTTTACTGGCAAGGAAGGAAGGAATGTGCAAAGAGGAGATGTTTCAAATCATTTTCTTCACTGGATTTCATATTCCAACCCCGAATGAGTGACTGCTTCTGTCCCCTAGCTAAGCAGCAGTTTGACAACACAGTAACATAGCATTAACATATGATAGAAAGAAGTCATGATGATCAATAGATATCCTTCAAATGTAGCCACTTTTCTCAGAAGGTAAGCTATTTTAATATAAAGTCTACATTTCTTAAATATTATCATTCAGAAGGGACTTTCTAGCTGTTTTTTTTTTCTGTTTTTTTTTTTTCTGCTATGGTTATGTTACATATAATCATGTGTAGGAAAATTATTTTATTATACTAGTAATCTATTTCTCTTACAAATTTCTCATGATTTTCAAGCGGCAAATTTTACTGATTAGAATAGGAAACTTAGGTAGCTACCATAGGAAGTTAGGTAGCTTCCATGTAATGTTTGAGTTGTATTATAGTAATGGAACAAATTCTACAGAAGCAGGAAAATAAATGAGTCCTTCAGGAATATCAGTAAGGCCATCTGACTGTGGACTCTTAAGCTCTTATAACCAGGAAGGTTACAACCAGGAAAGCCTATTTGTTATTAAAACACAATCATTAATAGTCCAAACAAGTAAAGTTAGTGAAGTGAAAATTCCCTTTTAAAACAGAAGTTCGTCAAAAATCTCGACCTTGATTAGTTCCGAAACCTAGTTGGTAACCGTCAAGGCCTACACAGCATTAGCACTAAAAAGTTATCAAGAAGAGCATGCTGTATATTTAACCAGGATATAGATGCAAAGAGAGGCATATCACTGTGATGCATAAGAACCAGAGAAGAGCTGTGAGCAGCTCTCTCGCATAAAGGCCTGGGTTGTGATATTCCTGTCAGTCACTGTATTAATACCAGGGAAGCCTACTTAATGAACTGCTGAGAACAGAACAGAGCCACTATGAGAATACATTTTGTGTTTACCAGACTGTAAAATCTGCAATAAGATCCCAGAATCCTCTTAGATGAATAAAAGTTAAAGGAAATAACCTTCCAGACATACAAACTCAGGAACAAAATAGGAAATAAAACCATTTCCAAAGGAAATTTCTGAAAGATTGCCTTGGCAAAAACCACAAAATTTGACTTATCTACAAAAAGTGATAAAGTAACACAAACTACAAAAGATAATTTCCTAAAAGACTGGAAACACTATAACAATTCTCTTTTGCAATAAAAAATAAGAACGATGAAGGAAAATCTTGGGAAAGGATATGATTTTATTCATTTTATTAACTAAGCAATATAAACTTGAATTATATCAGTAAGTTTATTTGCTACTTACTCATCTCTAAGTGTCTTACAACTAATAAAAATAAAATCTCAAGTGTTTTATAAAAGTAATGGGTCTGAAAAAAATTGCTGAGTATTTTCTCTAATATAAGTTTTGTTTTACTTTCAGGCCTTCAGAGATGAAAAAATAATATGCAAGTTATTAACTATAATGTGGACAGTGTAATTACTACCACCAAGTTAAAATATACATATTCTTCAAGATTCCTAAAAAGGAAGAAAACACTGAGAATCTGTTAACCATTGAGAACTGGATGGTAGATTATGACCCTTATTGTACAAACTTCTGTTCTATCTCCATTTCCTTCTGGCAGATCATGGCTCTAAAGTGAAATAAATTTTAAAAATTTTCAACTGATTGATAGCTTTTTAAACATAGTACACCTAGAAGAAAATCATTTACATAAAGTATTTCAAGAGTTACATTGCTCAGTTAAAAATCAAGGTAATGACCCCAATAAGAGATTCCTGAATTACTAAGTAATTTCAAATAAATGAAAAGAGAATGAAAGGCATTTTTCTCACTGCATGATAGACTCCTGATTAAATCTTCTACTTACACTAAAGCAGGCCTTGTAGTCCTAACAGCTCTTCATTTCAACTAAGGTCATCAAGAAAAGAATGACTATCAAATAAATCAAATCCGAAAAGATTCAAAAGTTTTCAGAGCCTCCAGTTCTGAATGATTTCCAGGCATCCTGATTGACAGTCTTATAAAACATAAGGATAATTAAATTGACGTGAAAATCACTACCCTGCATAAATCCTAAAAGCAGTTTATCTAACCTTTTGATCCTTGGAGAACTCATAGTTGTCCTAGCACCTGTTCCTACTCAGCATCCAATGACCTTCATAAAAAGATTAACACCAACTATCACACCCAGCATAGTCTACACACATAATCCACATCTTCCGCAGTATCAGGGCTGCGCTAATTACACAGATAAAGCTTTGTGCTGGAACTGCCTCCGAGCAACTACAGTCTTTTCCCCAGGCAGGAGATAGAACTGAATGGGCCTTCCAGAAAGAAGCTTTGTGATAATGAGATAAAATTAAAATTTCTCTTTTAAACCATAGAGCCCTGAATATTAACAGAGTGTTGACAGTGTTTAAATTTCAAGTGGCTTCGTAGAATTAGGTGGTGTTTTAAAGAATTTCAAGTCATGTACAAAGTACTATGTAATGTAAAATATGCAATTATTTTCAAATTACCACTGAAACTTACTGATAAAAAAATAAGCTAGTCGTATGAGGGAACACTTGGCTTCCACTGGCTTTCTCCTAAGTGGAGGTGTTCAGACTATTTATCACGGTCCCTTTAAAATCCTGACTATTCTGAAGGCAACATGCACACGTCTTTTGAGTACCTACATCTCTCCCCATATAAGCATTTCCCTAAGATCAATGGTTACTTAGCTAACACAGATATATTCACATGAATTTTCTTGTGAGGCTCCTCATTCCACAAACATTTCTCTCTCAAAAATCCAGAAGGACATTTTGAATAATTGTGTCATATTATAGGAAGAAAGGTAAAAATCTGAGTAATATAATAAGAAGATCTTACAGTTCAGTTTTTATGATTGCTTTTCTATATGTGATTCTTACTTTGTCTTGATCTATTTTAAGTGAACACAAATTTAGGAGCCACATATTTTTAGGGTGGGAAATATTTATGTGAGTTGCCAACAAAAGAATCCAGTATCTATTAGGTTTTCATGCAGAAAACATAAAGAGAAACGGCCAGATCCTGTTTCTAAAAATTATGATCTCTTTTTGAGCCTCTTTTTTCTTCCATCCTGTTTTTCTAAAAATCTTCAACATGACAAGGGAATCTTGTATTGGAGTTTCAAGGGGCACCTGACCAGCCTGTCAGACTAAAAGACCATATTAACCACACTCATTGTGGCACCATGGGAACCTTGGTTTTTATCATTTTGATATCCTCTCCGGGGTTTCAATCTTCTCTCTTTGAGTTCAATCATGTTCTGTGATGTGCTGTTCCTACATGAGGATGCGAGAGTATTTCTATTTAAAAATACATTCGGGGAGGAGGGTGTCAGGCACTACTGATTGAGAAGGCATTCCGTGATGATCCCTATTTTCAGTTAAAATGTGCACTTACGGTTTTGGATTTAACACCCCTGCCTTTGCAGTCAGACAGTCATTTAGCTGGAGTCAATCAAGCGTATGATTAGAAATAATAACTCACAAGCAATGAATTCAAAAAGATTAGATCTTTGCCGAAATGCACAAGTACAGCATCCCATTATGCATCTTTTCCTCCTGGGTTTCTTGAGAGCAGACCAAAAAACAAACAACAAAAAAATTCCCCTGCACTCTAAAAGACGACCTCACTTAAAATCTGACTAATCACTCCTCCATCCTATGATCAGAAACCTCAGTCAGCTCGAGATGGTAACATCGGTATGGGTAGGTGGGGTATTTCTTCCATCTTTTCTTTCCTTCAGTTAGTGGCAACAGCTATGTTTTACACTGAATAAATGGGTCAGAGGCTGGACAATCGTATTATCTTACTTACATAGAATAAGGACAATACAACATGATTAAAGCTCAAAGGTGGTTAATACCCAAACAACAAAGAATAATTTTCTGTTTATAAACTATTCTTCAGCTTACATTTTACTCTGGGATCCATTAATTTCTTTATGTAAGTGATTAAAGGCAATTATTAGAGAAACTATTATAGAATTAGTAAGTTTTATATTGAAAGCAGTAACCCATTTTAATCAAACTGTTTAATGTAGCACCTTTGATCAAGTCAAAAGAATTTAATTTTCCTAAGGAAGTTTGAAGAATTAGGGTGACTGGTAAGATTTTTGTATTATGTGGTGCTTTATCCTTAATCAGAGCACATACAGGACAACTCATGATCAACAGTGTTGGTTGCTAGGTAGAATTATTCCAAAGGGGAAAAAATTGATAAAGATGACAAATATTTTGCTTTAGAATGTAATGCAGAGGGGATGGGTTGGTTTGCCTTCACAGTTATGCTCGGTTTAGGCTGCACTACGTACAGCAGCACATATCCCTGACAATAACATAATTCATACAAATGAGGATAGCAGAGAGCAGCCAGGGATTTGAAAAATTTCTGCAGATAAATCCCAAGGCCGAACAAGCCACATATGGGTAACTAGAAGCCGATGAAATATATATCAGGTCCATATACACTCTCTTTAAAAAAAAAATAAAAACACTCCACAGCTTATATACTACCAAAAAAAAAAAAAAATACACCAAGAAAGAAAAGAGCCACATTTCAGCTTCTAATGGAAAATGTCTTGCCAATTAAGAAGTATTTGAATAGTAGCGCTGAGCAATTAGTTGTGCTGGTAAAGGCTTCTTTATGTAAAGATCGACCACCCTCACTACAAGTTATAGTATCAGAAAATGCCACTGAGAACTTTTAGGAGCCAATCTCTTTCTGTTCAACAAACAAAAGTCACATTTAGAAAGTCTAAATAGTAATTTTGATGAGTTTGGATGCTTCTGACTACATCTGAGAATAGTCAGGCCTAATAGCTTCATTTTCTTCTAAGAGCCAATTAAAGGATCAGTTTCTACTCCTTTTGCCTAATCCTTTAGTTGAAAGGCAGAGGGCACATCAGGAACCCTGTGGAAGTAGCTGACACACCTTTAAAGGACCTCGATGGCAGAATCGCCAGGATCCAAACCTAGGCTTTTTGCAACATGCGCCTCTTCACATGAACCTGGAGAACATTCTGCCTCAGCTGATACCACTGCTTTGATCCTATCTTACTATTAAATTTCAAATCATAAAAAGTGAACACACACATACACACACACACACACAGAGTTTCCAAATATATAAAAGAAAATGGAATAGAACTGGAGCAATGTCCCCTTCTCCCTCAACCATTCCTTTGAGGAACTTTCATTCAAAACTGACCTGAAGTGGGTCTCTGTACTACAAACTGCGAGATATATTAAAATTGATGAAATGAGTATCTGCCTGCTGTAGGCATGTTTACTTTCCAATTGAAGAAGTAAGACTCAGTTACCTAGAAGCACCACCCAATGCTCAATAGGACTTGCCTTGCAGTTACTTACAGCTTCAAAGCTGACCATCATGGCAATACGGGTCTGGGGTGGGGGTGCGGTATGAAACACAAAGGAAAGGAAATACATATCATAGGTAGGTTTGTCCCAAAGAGTTTGTGTTTTTTTAATTCCAAAGAGGAAAAATTAAAAACAACTAATTGCACCATTCTTTTATCTTCCAGAAGAACTAAGATGTGTGACGCAACATGTGGACTAAAGTGTTCTGTTGGGGCCACAGGGAAAGTCCAAGAGAAATGAAAACAAAATATAGTGTAGTTTTTTGTCTTACAGAAAGTTACCCACTTAATGTAAGGGGATCCATGAAATATTTGTGGATTTTGAGAGGCGAGCAAAAGACAGTATACGATCTACAATCCTGCATTCACTCTATTAAACAAAGATTTGTTGAGTTCCTACTATATGCCAAGCCAATTCCAAGAACAATATCATTATGTGCATAATACATATGCAATCCAAAGACTGAATATTTAGTCCTGATCACAATTCTCCTATTTCTTCTGAACAAATAAGGCCACAGAAGGAAAATGTGAAGCTTTCTGTGCTAATTCAATAACAAATTCTTGGTGTATTCCAGTTACTTTATGTTGGCATGAAAATGTGTGAGCATGAAATTCATTTTAGAAAAAATTCATTAAATGAACTTGTGACACTCTCATGCACTGTTTTTTTCCCCCCATTTCCCAACACTAATTGACAGCACTTGAAAACAGTGATTCAGCTTCTGCATGTCATATGATTCCTAGGGTCTGGAGCTATATTCCTCAGGCCAGGAGACTGACAAATCAAAAGATAAGAAGTACCTCTCAGCTTGAATCAACTGAAAAGTGTCAGAAAATACATTTGGCATAATCTTCAGAAATGTCAGATTTGGCGATGACAGGATAGGCACAGTTTTCCTGACAGTTTCAGCACACCAAAGTTTCAGAGTCCAAGTTAGAATGAGGGGGAAAAAACACTTTTATCTGCTATTTTGGAGGAAACTACTACATGCAACAAGAGGGAATGTATGACATGCCACTTGAGTCTCTGACAAAGATGTTATAAAATGCCTGAATGCGTAATTAATGAAACCCACAACTTGGAAAGTGTCCACTAAGATTATAAGGATTAAGACATCTTTTTGTATTTTTGCTTATGAAAATCACCCTACCTGCTCTTCCAGGGATGTGCTCAGCCTCATTTCTTGCAAATTCCAACATTCCTTTTGCCAATGGGGCACTTCTATAAAAACATGTCGAATGAGGGAAAAGTGTTGAGAAATCAACGCAAAAGTGTTGAGAAATCAACGCAAAAGTGTTGAGAAATCAAAACTCAGCTAAATATATTACATGACATACCGCAACCTGGGCATGGCATCCATTAGCCTTGACAAATAAAATCGTTAAAAAGCAAATTTGTTAAAATATAAGAAGGCAATTTTAATCTCCATCATGCTTCTGTCTGAAGTCTACATAAGCTGGACTGTCCCCTAACTTCCACCACCACTATCTTCTCCACTACCCACAGACATGCAGGCAATCATATGCTACAAATGGGGGATAAGAGAAAAACAGCTTAATCAGTTCTCCAAGAGCATTACAGGGAGCCAAGGCCCACATTTCTACCTCTGGCTGCAAAACTCTGACTCCTCCAATTTTCCATTTGTAAATAGATCTCCAAAAGAAATCAGCCTGAGGGCACTAAATGGCTGTGGATCTCGGCATGAGCACCATGAGCTGACAATCACAAACCCCACTGAGCTTCTCAGAGAGGCAGAGCAGAGTGCCTTACTGAGACGCGTCCCCTCCAAGTCCTCCAACAACTTCAGTGCTGTCAACCTTCATTTGATTTTCATTTATAAATGAAGTTGCCCAAATCTGCAACAATAAAAAATATTGAAAAACTCTTTGTTAACACTTGGCATCTCTCATTTTCGAAAAAACAAAAACAAGACCCCCATTCAGGCAACTCCTAATTGCATTGGCCACGTTTCATTTACTTTCACCACCAATTCAGCAGTAATCTGTCAATATTTGTACCATAAATTACCAAATACTCTCCATTACTTATCACAAACTAATTGTGCATTTATGTATTTACGAATGTTATACACTCGAAAAAGCTAAAAATCATTTCTTTATAGCCTAAATTTATAGTACCCCAAATGAAAGACGTACCAAGTCAATTAAAATAGATGGTTTTAAAAGTACATTTTTCTGACTTAATATGGATCTTTGATTTTCAGCATGACTTCATAATCCTTTTCTTTTTCAAGCAACCAAAATCAAAATCTTTTTCACTATATTGGGGAAATGTGATATAATATGAGACACCCATGCAAAAAGATCCTTATTCTACTCTATTCCAAGAATAAATCATTTCAGTGCATCATAGAGTATGTACTGTTCACTGAATATTTACTGAGCATACAATTGTGTCTTCTGCCATGCTTGGTTAAGGAAGAAGAGTGGAAGAAAACAGCTAGATTTTCTCTGTTGTTAATTTAGGGGCTAAGTGAGAAACAGAAGGGCAAATAACTATAATGTAAAATAAAAGGTACAATAATGGTTTTGTATGCAAAACTTCTGGTTCATAGATTTAAAAAATAACTAATATGGCCTGCATTTTAGAGACTAAGTAAGAACATTTAGGTGGAGAAAAGGGATAAGGCCATCATGAGAAAGCACAGAACTTTGTCAAGGAAAGAAAAGTAATTTGTGACATCTGGAAAATAATGGCCAGCGCAGCAATGTAGACAACATGCAAAGGTGGAGTTAAAAGTAAACAGTCATTCTTCAGCAAATACGAAGCAACCCAAGGATTTTAAACAAAAGGAGGATGTGCTTAGATCCATGTTTTTGAAGGCCACACTGGCTTGGCAAAAAATGGACCTTGTGGGGCAGAAGTAAAGAAAAAGAGACATGAAGACGCGACGAGGAGAGTCCGGGGCTGGGAAGCCAGCTTCCAATTCCAGGCATGGCGGCACTGACAGAAGTCTGTGTCCAGGAAACAGGGCTGACCACAGGGGTCACCATTCATCCCACTAGGAATGGGCACCTGATTTAAGCACAAAGGAAAATAAAATGCTGAAACTTCCTTTTTCAGTCATCTCAACCAAAAGAATCCGACTAGAATAATGGTGACTATATAAGGTCAACAAAAATCAGTTAACTGATTGTGTGTTGGAGGCTTTGGCATAGAAAGATTTAGAGGCTATGTTTTAGCACTGGCAAAACCTGAATAATATCCGGACTGCACCCCTCTGAGCCGACTGACCTTGAAGGAGCTATTTTCCACTCTCTTTTCCTTCATGTAAGGTAAGAATGGTATCTCAGTTATTGTTTATTATGAGGACTAAGTGATTATTATACTAAAAAACATAATTATCATCATCATTAACTTATGATGGATAAAATTATCAGGGATTAAAAAAGAAGGAAAGGAGGCTATCACAGGTACTATTTTGGTAGATTTTAATTGATACTAATATGTAAGAAGTAATAAATTAATGTAAATTTGGTTTGAAATGAGCTTATTTTTATAAAGAGGAGAGATTTGATGTTTGAGATAGAGGCATGTAGATAGGAAATAATCCCCTCTTCTTATCCTTGATGTTCCCTTTATTTGCTTTCAGTTTCTAGAACTACTAATGTACCTTATATCATTCTCTCAATTTGCAACTGAATGCATCACTGCCCCCCGAAAAGAACTCCACTGTGCAGTTTACCCCTTCTTGTAGCAAAGTGATGAATTATTGACCAATGTGCCATAAGCAGACTTTAGTATAAGGTATCTATGGGACGAAAGACACGCTATTCATTCGTTTCCCTATGCTGAGCATAGAAGGTGAGCGTAAGAACCAGAGCTTGAACAGCCATCATGAGCCATGAGAACACAGGCCACATAGCAAGGGATAGCAGAGTAACTGAGATTTCAACTGCTTTACTACAGCCTTCAGCCACACAAAATCATGTTGGAAGCTTTTAGTAAGATAGCCATGCCTCACCCACAAATATCTTGAACTAATTTCTGGGCCAACATATGACTATTTAGGTATAAGTACTGAAAACTTTCCCAGATGAATAAAAATGTGAAGCTTAGAGTTGATTACACTGTTTAGCACCTGCCATTACATTGTTCAGTATCTGAGTCAACTGAGAATTATGCTACAATGGTATAACTAGTATGAAAATAATAATAACATCTACCACTTTTTTATTTATTTATTTTTGTTCTGGGGATTGAACTCACGACCTTGTGCTTGCCAGGCAGGTGCTTAAGCCACTGAGCTAAAACCCACATCTACCACTTATTGAAGGTTCCATTATACCACTATGCGGGGCAGCTCCTTGCAACTCAATCTACCTATTCTTTAACACAGTGATGACAATATTACTATTTTCCTTTCATTTCTTGGAAAACTGAGGATTGAGCTTTCTTAGTAATGGAGTTGGGAGTCTCAGAAGTTATCATCCGGCTGCACAATTGATGAAACCTAAGGCAGTGCCCCTCAGGACCACACACTGTTGCCTCTCCAGGGGTGGCTCACGTCTTTCCACTTCATCTAGAAGGGTGCTTGTGAGCAGTGAGCTGGTGGGACACGAAGGACAGCAAAGAGGACACCGACACTATTTAAGACTAATCACTTTGAGCAACAACTCATCAGCTTTAGTTTTGGGGTCCTGTGATTTGGTTGCTCAACAATAGACCTAACAGAGAGTTACTTTCACCTAACCACCATGTAGAGCTACTTAATAAGCATTTACATTTGTTTTCATGCCAACTTCTCTCTGATGTACATCCAAAAAGCTACCGAGTTCAGATTAAATTCCAAAATGTCAGCAAAGCAACAAATCTTCACCTATTTTCAGCTTCCTGGCTTAGAAGTTTAAATCAATCATGTGAAATGATTAGAAAAACTCCTCTCTTTCTTTCCTGATGTTTAATGATAATTTATGGCCCTAGAACATTTGTAAATTTAACAGCCCATCTAAGTGTCTGAGAGCACACCAGTTCTGAGGACTCATTAAGTGACATTAAACATAACTTTCCATGAAGTACTGTAGAGCATGAACGGGTGGGCAGGCTGGAGAGCAGCAACTACTACATAATTTATCATTTGTAATTTTTCGTTATTACTTCCAAAAACATTTTTTGAAAAGGGATGGTCAGTTACCAAAACAAAGTACCTCACTACTTTGCCCATGTTATAAATCAGAGAGGTAGAAAAATCATTTACAATTCTAAGGATGTCCTAATTCTTTCACCCATCATCCGAAAATGACAAAGGAAGGTTTGTGGAAAAGCCTTACAGAATTTTAAAATTAATTTCTGTAAAGGGTTATTCCAACTCACACCACACACACACACACACACACACACACAAAATCCCAAACACTGTCCTCAGTAAAATAAAACCAAAAAAAATGAAACTTTTTTCCAACACACAGGTGGGAGTGTTGCCTACCTCAGCCAACTCACAACCTTAAAATGGATTTTTTTAGTTCCAGAAACACACAAAGAGTTCAGCTCTGAAGCAGAACAGACTTTACAATACAACCAGACTTTACAATACTACTAACAGCTTAATTTTGTCGAGCCATTCATTCTACCTTTATTAATAAGTAAAAGTGGGACAGTGATAAATGCTGCAATTAAGAAAATATTATTTATGCTTTTTAAATGCGACTACAGACTAAGTCATAAAGGTAAAAGTGAGTGGTCAATGTTTAGCATTCCCGCTGCCATAAGATACAACCCACTCAGATAGCCAGGAACATCATGGTTATAACTTTCATAGGTTTCATTCTTCATTCTAACTGCAGACTTAATAGAATTAAAAGTTTAACTATCAGCACGTTAAACATAGTAATTATGCTGACAGCACGAATTTTACTATAAAGTGATCACTTATTTGGCTTAAACCTCACTTGAAAGATTGCTTTTTCCCTTTCTCTGGGCCTGAGGTCCAGCACAGGTGTTTCTCTTCTCTTGCCAAATTCCACACTTCACTTCTAGTCTCGTTGTTGGCTAAAAATACTCTCTCCATAAACTGCAATAACTTAGTAGTGACTATAGGCAGCAGAAATAGTTTTCCTGAATAAAAGTAAAAATCACAGGATCAGCACCATCTTAAATGAGCACCCCTGTTGCAAATGAATCCACTCTTCAGAAATGACCTTCACGAATTCATTTTAGTAGAGTGTTCCTACACATAAGTTACAGTACTCTACATAAACAGTGTCTGTTCTGTGTGATGTGTTAGTTGTTCACCTTTGAAAATTTCTTTCTGAACTGTATTCAAAAGAGAATACAATTTCATAAAGATGGTATTTTACAGATAAACATTCAGCTTGCCAACTCCTTAATATAGCTTCAGCCAAATAATTCAAAAGTAATTTTAGGGAATTTTACCAGGTTAATTTTACTGCTCTCATAGGTTCTTTGTGACTGTTATCTTCCATGTATTGCACTGGCCTGAACACAATCAAAATTCAAACATCTAAATAGAGCCAAGAGATTTTCAATGGAGAAAAGGAAAACTCCCAACAAAATAATTTGTAAACTTATGCTGCAGGAATCAGTATGTAAAATCCCACACAGAGCTAATAAATAAGAAAGTATTATTATTGTCGAATAGCTAGTTATTTGACTCACTGGAGTGAATTTAGTCTACTGTTTTGACTTTCATTGGCAGACTAGTATAAACTTAATTTGGAAGGTTTGGTCAAATTCTCTTACATACATTTTTCTTTTTAGCAATTATCAATATATTAGCAAGAACACCACACTCACAATTAACCAATTTCTTCCCATGTATATATATGAAACAAAATCAAGATAAATAAAATAATCACCAGGCAACACACATTTTTTAATCTTTCTAATGACTAACACTAATTTTTATAAACTACATGTTACAATTTGAAGCAATTCATTCACATTTAAAAGTATAATTCTAATTCCTTATTAATTGGTGTTAAGTAAGAATTACCAGATTATTCCAAAGCTAATATTTCATAACAGTAAGCAGATGCAGGTTGAACAGTCATCTAAAATTAGCTTATTCACTGTAAAATAAAGATTGAATGTTAAGGTATAAAATTATTCTAAATCCCCAAACACACCAGAACCAATTGTGAAATTAAATGTGACACTTTCCATAATTCAAGCTACAGTACTTGATTTTTGTCTTTCTCCTCAGTTACCCCCAAATTAAATTAGTCTTATTGATTACAACTCAGAAATCCCTGTCTTGTTACTATGATTTTCAAATTTTAATCACATGTACAATTCAGTGGTACACAGGTAAGTTGGTTTTCTTAAATTTCAATAGAGATTATATGTAGGCTTAATAGGTATCTCAATACCACAGCTACAGAAAGAGTAGAAGTCAATTTCTTCACTATTTTAAGAGTGTACATAAATTCTTGCATCCCACACTTGTTTAATGCACACTGACAGATGAAGACTCAGAGAAGCAGGATATTAGGAACTTACATTATTTACTAAGCCTTAGCTGCACTTACGTCCTGGCCTGAAATGGAACCTCCCATCCAATTAAAATGTATAGGTGTGCACAACTGGTAAACAATAGCTTCAGTAGAAGTAGCACTATCAATTTAAACTATTAAACATAATAGATAATGATAGATAGATAGCAGATAGCAGCCTGATTGTTGGGTGCTTTCTCCTTATAAAACTTCTGTCTGGCGTTACAATTACAATAAACAACTTCAAAGAACAAGATTTTAAACTTAGCCTATTTCGCCAGTACATTCGACTAACACTAATTTGTATAAATTACATGTTACAATTTGAAGCAATTCATTCACATTTAAAAGTATAATTCTAATTCCTTTTTAATTGGTGTTAAGAGATTTAGATTTGGTTTGTTTTTTTAATTTTAGAGAAAGACCTTTCTACATTTCTAACAGTGTTTTTTTACAGTCACAGTTGGTAGAGTCCTGAACAAAACAGAATGGACCCCCAGACTTCCCAAATCATTCTGCCTCCCCAGTGCAAAGCTGACTTACATGTAACAGTACCTCATCGTGGCTAATTAGATTTTCCTTAGCATCACTGAATATACTGTAATGATTCCCGCTACTCCATTCACTGTTGTTTTTTCTGTTGAACCTCTGTACCACCTTTATACTCATTTTATCACAATAACATTAAAGGAGTTTGTTTCCATGTTTTATTTTTCTGTTTGTCAGGTTGGTGTAATTAACACAAAACTGTTACTAAAGAGGAATACAAGAATATCTAGATGATTTGAGTGTTTGACTTTTCTCTTCCTCCAAAATGGGAATGAAACATGCATCTTTTCTTCATAGATTTGACAATAAATGAAATTACCTACTTTATCACTTGAGAAATTGTCACAGAGGAAAAGGTTAGCATGCAAATGCCACTATCAGAGTTACTCTCTTCAAGAAAATCAAGTCAAGGCTTCATTGTTAGTGCCTACTTACAACACACACCAAAAATAACTTGAAATGAGAGCATATTAGCAGTTAAAGGAGCATTAAGCCCACTGTTTCTGCGTCATAATGCACCAATACTCAACTGTAATACATTTAGATACATTTAAGTGGAACGTTTCACTTATGGAATTATATATTTTATGTTAAGACAAATTTCATTTCCAATAACCACCATGTTTACACAAGCTGTAAACATTTGTGTGTGTCTTTGTGTGTGTGTGTGTTTTATCAAGAGGAGATAAGCCCTATTCATTAACACTGTTCATTGTCATTTATGAAATACATTTATTTTCATCAGAACTATACAATATTTAATTTCATAACTATATCATTACCCAAAAAGAATGAAATAAAGTATCAACATTATTGTGCTAGGTTGGAAGTTACCCATCATTCAAATAAAAATTAATGCTTACTAATGTCTACAACATGTCACATGCAGAACTAAGCACTTCATGAATATTGACTCAGTATCATCTACAAAATAACACAGGAAGGTGGGTACTGTTACCATCCCTGTTTTACAGATAAGCAAAATGATGATCAAATTCACGAACTTGCCTAAGATTACATAACTAGGAATTGGCAAATAAATGTTTCTAGAGAACTTTAATTTTGCAAATAAATTAGTAGGCTTAATAAGTTATGCCTGTTGTAGCAACTTAGAAAGCAAATGTTAGTCTCTAAAACGTTTTGAAATGTTAGGCTCAAAAATGCATTACCACATAAAGTGAAACTGCAAACCAAGGTAACTAAAATAATTATTTTGCCTAAACTGAGTATACTTCTCCCCCAATTCATGCATTATGAAAATTTGCCACCAGGTATATGGAATTTTTAAAGTATTGTTTTGTTTCCTACTTAGGCTATAAGCCATTCACATTCTGAAAGAGCAGCTAATTTATACATTATTAAAAATCCCACAGCATATTGTACCCGCAAACCTACGATAAATACTAAATATTACATTGACACTGAGTAATGGCAACTGGACACAAAATTACAATGGAACTCAAAGATGAAATATGAAGCCAAAATAAAATAGATCTAAGGCCTAGTCAAGCCATCAGTCATTCACTGTTTTAAGGCTTGTGAAAAGAGAAGACGTTACTTAGGACAAAGAAAGGCAATATTTTTGAGGTTTGGGAAAGATAATATCACTTCTGATCATTATTACAATACTAAAATCAAGTCACACAGGGAGGACATGAGAAAAGAAGGCTCGATAAGCAACCTTATATGATTATTTTATTTTTTCCTATACAGAAAATAAGTGGAAGAAGGTTAGCCCACTATCTGAAATTATAATTTGTAGGCATTCTAAGTGATTTCTTAAAGTCTTAACTGCTTCAAGAAAATGGAATGAGGGTAGGAAAGGACAATTTTTTGAAAATTTTATAACTCTGAACTACTTTTGTACTGTTTTAAAATTGATATATGTTCATTGTATCTATTATTTTAATAAAACTAAAGTTTTAGGTGTCAATCTACACTCAACAAAAGTTGCACTACTTAGTAAATTCTACTTAGTAATTTTAAATGTTAAATAACAATTAGTACATAATTCCTAGTGCTGAAATAAGATGAGAAAATTATAAAATTACATTTTTAAAATACACTAAGCTCTTTTCTTTCCATTTACAGTTGTGCATTTTCTAACAACAGGAATATGTTCTGGGAAATGAACTGTATGGCAATTTCTTCATGGGCAAAAATCACAGAATGTGCTTACATGAATTAAGATGGTTACAAATCATTAAATAATACAGTATTATGGGACTACTGTCAAATCATTAACTAATTATACGGCATATGACTATATATACATGGAATACATATATGCATATATTGCATTTTAGGGTAGTGGAATGAATATGTATGATACTATAATACTAGTGGATACATATCATTATAATTTTTTCCCAAATGCATAGAATGCACAGTACCAAGAGTGAATCTAATACACACTATGAACTTGGGTAATGTGATGTATCAAAGGAGATTCATGACTTGTAATGAATACATCAGTCTAGTGGGAGATGTCAGTGATAGAGAAAGCTACACCATGTGGATAGTGGACATACAGGAAACCTCTATGCCTTCTGTTTAACTTTTCTGTGAACCTTAACCTTGTCTAAAAAATAAAACACCTCATAAATATATATATATATATATATATATATGTGTGTGTGTGTGTGTGTGTGTGTGTTGTTTTTATATATGTATATGGACTACATATACACATATATGGAGATATATAATATTTACATATGCAATATATACACACATGTATTTATACATGTGTCTTTTACACACACACAAATACTCACATAATAAAGTTTTTCTGGACACCAGACAAAACCTACTGTTTTGTATGGAATGTACGAATTAATCTCCTAGAACAAAGATGGATGTGAAATAAGAAACTGCTATCAAAACATTTACTTTGTACCTACTTTTCTATACAAACAAGTATAATTTAGAGGTATAAGCACATACATTTTCCTAGTAAAAATGAAAGATAAATATTTATGTAACCCACTTAAATTGTCTCTATAACACAAATATTTTAACCATCGTCATCTTAAGGGAAAAAAATGACACTTCATATTAATTTTCCCATACAATGAAAATGGAGAGGAAAATAAAGTTATCAAAGAAAGGAAAACTTATCAAGGCTTTTGTAGAGGTCTGCTTTCACAAGAAAATACATGCATTTGAATCCTGTGGCTATGAAATCTCTTACGTATCTGCTTTTCTCCACTCCAGCCGTGACTAGGTGGGTACTAGATTCCAAAAGGAAACACCTCAGGCGGCCATTTTAGGAGGCTCTGAGGCGGGAAGGCAGGGAGGCTTAGCATGGGAACTGTGGGCCACCAGCAACCCAGCCCCTGGCTGACAAGGAAGCACACACACGTGCGGTGTCTTATTCACTCTCTCCTTTTCCCCCTCCTAGTCTCTCCCCTCTCCTTTTTTTCTTTCTAATGACTTTGTCTTTGTTCTCTTTATCTCGTTTTGTTTACTGTTCCTCCCTTTTCTCCATTACTCCATTACTTTTCTCTTGTTCTCCATTATTCCCTTCTCCAATCTACTTTTTCTTTCCTTTAACATATTTCACTTATTTGTATACTGCAGCCTTTCACAATAGACCTTGACAAATAAGAATATGTAAAAGATTGTAACACTTCAGCAAAATTCCAGCAAGGGAGAATTTAGATAGAGATGAGTGTGACTAACAAACCGCTTCCTGTCAATGCTCTACTTTTTTTTTTCTTTACTAACACTATTCTCTGCCTACTTTTATACTTACTCTCCACTCCATCATTTGTCCCTCTTCTTTGTTTTCATCTTTTATTACTCACGAACATGCTTCACAAAATAAGCCAAGTATTCCACAAGCTTTTTCTTTAAATATATGTAAAATCTCACCGAATTTTTTCCACAGAACATTTTCCTTTCTCCCATCCTTTCTCCTTTCCCAAATGAGCCTATAATGGACAATTAAGAAATGTATTTTAAATAAAGTCTTTTAGAAAGGAAATATAACTTTTCAACCACCACAGATGTCCATTATGGTTGTTGAAGTAATGCACTGGAAATACTTTCCTAATCTACTCATGTATCCAAAAATATTTTATTTAAATTATGTTAAAAATTATCCTTTCCAAATAACTTGGCCAAGATTACACTTTAGAAGTCACCTCATAATTCAGTAATTTTTCTACCTATGCGTTTAACTCGCCCTAAATGTATCCTCATTACAAGCACACTTTTGTGTACAACACAGTGTTTTCCATTTCTTGCTTCCAGTCAATCGCATGCACAAATACAGCAGTCGTTCAGTAGTCTACAATGAATTAATGTTTAAGTGCTTTCTACTTTTTAAAAATAGCGCCATCTTTCATCATTATCAGGCCAAAACTGGTGGTCTTTTTCTGAAGTGCTCTCCCAAAAAACCTAAACGTGCTTTTCATGACAAAATGACGTGTATACCAGCCAGTTCTACTCAACAGCCAGGATCAGACATGCAATTCAGCTGCGCGAGTCCGATGTGCTGACTCTTTCCTCCATGCTGCCCCTTCTTGCACAAAGTAAGGGAGCGAAGAATCTCCTGACAACTTGCCTGGGAAGCCCCGGCCCCTGTGAGGGTCCTCAGCAGCCTAGAGCAGCAGCCGCTCCCTCAGCCCCTGGTGTAGCCCCCACCGCCTCTCCAAGCGGCTGCGTCACATTACTTCCGCTTTTCTAACTTTTCCACTTCTGAACACCATCAATTATGCACTGGAATAACAGAGGCCTGGCAAGGCAGTGTAACATAAAGGCCGCTTATGATGATAAATAATTTAAACACCTGCGTGCCATGTTCCTTTTACCAGTGATAGGAGGCCATGATGCACAGAGAACATGGGGCACAGGGAAGGTCCAAACGTACCAGAACCACCAGGCTGGGGCCAGCCCAGAGCACATTGAGCAATGAGCTTCCAGTCCGCCGCCCAGGGCGAGATAAATGAGCTGCTCACAATGTACTTACAATTGCAAAAGCCGAGTTAGAATCATGATGGCCACAGATCCAAACACTCATTCATTCATTCATTCATTCATTCACTTACTCAGTTCCAAAACTGAAGGGGACAGAATTTATTGGTGGCTGATATTGTTTATCTTCCAGTAAAAAGTAAACGATTCATATACAAAGTTTTTTTTTAAAAAGACATGAGGTTTCCCTATAAGGTTATTCAAGTTCTAACAAAATACAAACTTGGTAAGCTCTTTACCACACAGCATATACATCTGTTCAATGATAAATTATAATTGGGATCCAGCAGGGATTATACAAAAAGTACAGGTTCCTAGCCTGCCTCCTACTTTTAAACAATGCCTTTCCATCTCTGAACTGTAATTCAGAAACTATTCAGGCTCGTTATTAGTATGCTAGTTTTTAGATTGTAATTTTAAGAAATTTTCCTATGTTAAAAACCTGCAAAGAAAACTAGTGTCCTCACTGCAATGCCTCAGAAAGTTCAAACCTGAGAAACACTGAGGTATCTAAATGCTGGGAGAATGTTGTTCCTTATCTACATATAGAAAGTGATTTTTTTAAAAAATGGTATCCACTCAAAGTGAAAGAAAAAATACAGTATTTCAATTTGAAAACAAAACAAAACCAAAAAAAACCTCAGATAACTACCTCAAATCTGATCACCTTTAAGGAGATAATTCCCAAGACACAATGAAACATTTCAACCAAGGGTGGTGGCACAGGCCTCTAATTTCAGAATTTAGGAAGCTGAGACAGGAGGATTGCCCTAAGTTTGAACCCAGCCTATGCTACATTTTGAGACCTTGTCTCAAAAAAAAAAAAAATTTAGTAAAAGCATTTCTAAAAAAGTACTGCAACCCCAGTCTATATGAAAATAAAAGGAAAGTGAATAAAATTAGATGCTAGTAGAGATGTTGATAAATAAAATATTGACTTTAAAATACATGAGATTCAGAAGAAAAGTGCTAAATTTATGTCAAATGATGCTCAACTTCACTTGTGGAATGAAGCTTCCATTATCTAAAAACATTCCGAAACAATTCTGCAGTCTACAGGAGAGCTAATATTACACTTCTGAATGCAAATTGACGAAGACTCTAGGGGGAAAAACCATTTTGAACTGTGGTTTCCAGGAGGCTTCAGGTTTAGTCATGTCAAATTAAAGGGGAGCAAAGCCTCTTAAAATAACATTCTTCTTAAATCACATCCATATGATTTAGCAAATTGATATAGCCAAAGTCAATAAATCATGATGCAGGCTTTTTATTTTAATGTATGGCTGGTTTTACTTTTTGCTTTGAGCCAGCTCCTTATAATTTTTAGCCCAAAGTTAGATGGATATTCTTGTCTAGGCAAAACAAGCTACTTCTCACATAATGGGTTCCCACTTTTCACTCTCACCCCACCGCCAGTGAAAGAAATCACCCCGAAACAGTTCAGCAGGGCACAGAGTGGTGCCGCTGGTTGCACCAACACGCAACCCATTAACCGCCTTGCAGCTGGCAGTATTTGAATTTGAAGATTTTTCATCACCTCTCAATGTGTAAGAGCTTCTTTTCTCTTAACCCTGGGGATTTCATTTTGTGCTGACACATACCCAAAGAGCAATCTCTATGAAACTATCCTTTTAAGGCAAGCGTTTTGTGCGCTCCTTAATGATGGGTGTTTAAGAGAAATGGTAATTATGATAGATTTTGAGCCTTAGGTAACAGACAGCCTCACAGTAAGAGTTCACTACATTTAAGACCAAACTCCTCATTATGAGACGGAGATGTATCAATTCCGCTCTGAGCAGATAGACAGAGACATCCAGGTTAGTAAAAGCGTTCATCCTTGGGATGGTCGGTCTCCGGAGTGAGCCATTACTCAGCAAGGTCACCCGAGTTTGTCCAGATTGTGAGCAAATGAAACTCCCTGGGGACAATTAAACCTAAGCTTAAAAATATTATTAGAAGCATCAGTGCTTAAAATACCATCCTTATCTTTTTTATCCATTTTATGTCTTTAATTTTTTTGCTTAAATGAGTCATTTAAACTACCGCATTAAATATTTTGCATGGGATAACTAATGCTGAATCAGTTTCAGACAAACAAAATCTAAAGCTCTTAATTAAGAATAGGAATAAAACTACCATGAAAACATGTTTTATCTGTGTCCATGTCCATGAAATCATTATACATGTTTTGCATGTATATTTATGAATCATAACTCTCAAAAGTTCCAGATAAATGTTAACATTAAATGAGGAAGAAAAGAATCCTCACCCAAGATTCCATGACCTCAATCCTTATAACACCCCAGCATATGTATGCAAAAGTTTTCCCTACAAAGATGGCAAAAGGATCTTAATATATTATGGAGCACAAGGCATGTTCAAATTCAATACAAGGAAATGCTTTATCTCCTCCCTTATAGGTTAAACATCCAAAACAGTGAGAAACTTCAGAAAGTCATGCCACATTTTAACCAAATGACATGTAAGTTTCTTCTGGACACCTTCAAGATAGAAATGAAACAGAAAATCTGAAATAAGGGACTGATTTATCTGTTTACCTTAAGATATTTGTTTCCAGAAAAGCTGTCATATCTCATTACATTATTTATCACAGCTAAACTAACTTGGAATATCTTATCTGATTTTTTCTCAAGATCAGATCATGTTCTTGAATATGGATAGCATCAGCCATGTCCCTTGCATAACAACATTCCTATAAAGAGCTACGTCTCACGAAAATTGCCTAAAAGGAAAAAAGTGAAATACAGGCAAACACATTTCCATTATAACCAGCTGTGAAGGTTACAAGGTTCTGGAAGAGGAGTGATGTGCAATACAGACCGATAATCTATAAACCATCAGAAAAAAGCATGAAAAGCAGTTAGTGTTTTATAAATATTTGAGAGCAAAGCAAGCATTTCTGGTTTAAATCAGCCAGATTTTAAACTTTCTGGTTTTATAAGAACATCCTACTATAAATCTTTCTAAATTTTGCCTGGTTTTTGCTTACTTTATTTCACCCAGGCCAGTAATGACCATGACAAATACCTATACGCTGAACTAAGCAAAGATTCAATCCCTAAATTTTGTGTGGGAGGCTTAAATTTCTTCGAGAAAGCCAGCGACAGTAAGTGAAATCATTACTGGGCATTTTCTTTTTGATCAAATATAACCCAAAAGAAGAGTATCTTTGTAGAATTACAAGGAAAATCATAAAACCAGAAAAGATAAGATTATGGCCACATCCTCTCCAATCTTTAACTTCCTCAAATTTTTTTGTTAAAATAAGTCCTTTCACTCCACAATATCTAGAATGACAAGAAGTCCTGTGACTCTAGGTTGCTTCCAGCATCTGTCAAGAAAATCAGAAACCTCATTCTCAGTTCATGGGAGAATGCTAACAGGAGATGAATAATGCTTCCGAGGGAGAAAGCATACTATTAGAAAGGTTTAAGACCAACTATTCAGAAAGCTGCAAGGCATTTTTGTTGTTGCTATTGCTACTCAAATACAAGCAACTGAATTAAAAAATATATAGAAATAAAGAACAAATTATTTTTAGTTGAACGCCTTCAAAATGGAAGATAAGTATAATTATATATTACATTACATACACAGGAGCATTATTGTATTGTTATTACAATGAGTTTAACATTGGAAAGTCAATTTTAAAAACTTAAACTAATGGTTTAATTTTTTAGGTCACTTCTGAATTTCAGCTAGCTTCAATTATAAATCATTAGTGGTTTCTGTTTTCCAATCCACCATACAGGAGATTTTGTGAAACCTCATGATCTCCTCTGTGTGAGAAAAGAGCAGGACTTAACAGTACAAGGAGTAAGACAGTGGTCACTAGAAGCGAGGCATTGAGGAAATGGAGAGATACTGACTAAAGGACACAAAATTTCGGTCAGGGGAGAATAAGTTCAAAAGACCTATTGTGTATCATGGTGACTACATTTAACAGCAACATATTGCATGCTTGAAAATTGCTAATAGATTTTAAGCAGTATCATCACAAAAGAGAAGTATGCAAGATAACACACATTAAACAGCTTGCCTTAGCCATTCACAATGTACATTTATACTAAATCACGTCGTGTACACTATGAATTACACACATTTACCTGTCAGTTAAAAATAATGAAAAAGGAAGAAAAAGGGGGAAAAGTTACTTACATGTGGCACACTGTATAGGAACATATAAACACTACTTCAGTACGAATTCAGCTCTTAGTCAGACAGGTGTTTCATTGAAAAAAAAAGTACATTACTTTAAGCATTTGCCACCTTCCCACTTACCTCCACCCCTTCCCTCATACACGGAAGAATAACCAGAATGAATTGGAATTTTAAATATAGGCTTATAATTCATACTTTCTACCATACTACTGCTTTGAAAATGGCACAAGAAGGTCAGTAAAATTGCAGCATTTATTTGGTAAATTTATTAAAGCAATATTTAATAGTATACCTGCTTAAGCAATATTGAGGGCAGAGACAGCTCAGTAAAATAGTTAAGAGTAAAGATTCCGGAACCAAATGCCAGGGTTTGTAATCATAATTCAGCCACTTACAAAAAGTGTAACCTTGGTTAATACATTTAGTCTTCTATGCCTCCATCATTTTCATCAGCAAAATGAAGATGGTAGTAATAGTATCTACGTCCTGGGCTCGTTATGAAAATAATATGACATTACATATGCACAGTGCTTGAAAAGAGACTGGCACATAGTAAGAACTATGTAATTTTTCCTTATCTTAAAGTTGTTGTGCAGACCAGGAATGAAGCCAAGTGCTCTACACAGGACCCAACTCAGCAAAATGGGAGCCCATACTAGTATTTTTATTTTAATGGCACAGGTTAATAAGAGCAAGCTTTACCTATTATTAGTACTTTTATAAAATAAACAAATAATCATCTCATTTCACTCATTGATTATCAAAGAAATATTTATTAAGAAAATGGCTCCTTCTTATGAAATCAGATCCTTTAAAAAAAAAGTATCACCACAGTATAATGAAACTATAAAGCAATCTGAAAATAGTACCAAAAGTTATATTAATACTGCTTTACCCTACCACTCTACTATTCTATCCTAATGACAGATCAAAATTTGGGGAAATATTTAAGCAAAATAATAAAAGTACTTGTATATATGTCACTTGTTATTAAAAACTGTGACCAATATAATAGTTTAAAAATGAGGAACAGTAAGTCAGTGTTTTAAAATAGTCAAGAGGTTTGGGATATCCTGCATATAACTAGATTTCTCAGCCCAGCTCTGCAGGCATTATTCGTATATTAAAGGCTCTGAGAGGCTCAGATTTAATGGTGTTTCTTTACTCCATCATTTCCCGTACTTCCTGAGTAACAGAAACTGTGGGAGATAGGTTTTTATTTATCACACTACCAAGGAACAGGGTGGAAAAGTAAGAGTTAAGTAGGTGCTGGTTGATCTTCTTGATGAAAATATATGCAGTCTCTGACAAGAGTAGTTTTCAGTATTATGCAGTGTGCTTCCTTCGGTAATATGAGGAAAGCACTATGTTAGGAGAAAAAAGATTAGACTCAACCAATTAATTAATAGCCAATTATATGCTAGAAGTTCAGAGGGGAAATATTCCAACACACCCTGTGGAATTATGTGCACATGTTTCTGTAATGTGACGCTAGGTATACAGTGCAAACAAGTTTATAGTAATAATAAAGCCATGGGGTGACTTAGTGACATCAAGTCCCACCTTCCACCTTGACTTAGAAGTGTAGTTTGTTTATCTGGTGGTTACTTTAATAAGGCCTGAGGGGAGACTCCTCACTGAAAGTGACCTGTAACAAGAAAGTAGAAAACAAACAGAGCGATCATTCAGCTTCACCAGAGGGATACGTGGAAGCAGCCAGCCCTGTCAATTTGAAAGAGGCTAATGAAACATTATCTGCAGGTGAGCGGACTGTCTCACAGCATTACAATTCTAAGCTACAAATGATTTCCTAACCACAGAGGTAACCACTATACAGATACTTTGAAAGACAAATGAGAAGGCTACCACATGCAGGGTTAATCACAAATCCCCCACAACCTGGGTGCCCCTTCACCCCGAGGAGATGACCTAGGCAGTAAGCCGCACCAGTCACTTCTTGTACATTTCTATATTTGAATTTCAGCAACCCAGTACACATAGTCATTGATAAAACGTATGCGCAAATAAGGTTCATACATGCTTTGAAAACGGTGATTTTCATTGTATTAAAGAGCATGAATACACATCAATTTCCAATTCTTACAACTGTTTGGTTAGGTTACTATAGTATCAGGAAATCACAGGCATTGTATGCTGTGAACTATGGAAGAAGAAAAAAAAGACCATCAATAATGCACAGTTCACTTTTATCTATGAACTTTATTAATACATCAGCTCTCCGGGTTTACTGGGACTGTGATTTTATTTGATGCAATAGATTCTATTTAAAGATTTCCCTTTTCTTTTTTATGACCTAATGATGCATTTAATTTTTAATTAAATTTCATTTTAAAGTATAAAGAGAATGTATAAAAGCCAAAGCAAGTGTGCAGCATCTGTTCATTGCATCTGCACTCACTACCACAAAAATTAACCTTAATCTAAAGAGGCACAAATGGGTTTTTATGCCATCAGGAGACCCAAGTATTTAAAAATCAATGACTGTCCACCCAGACAAAGAACAGCTGTTTCCTAATATTCCAGCTTCACTTTGAGCCCATGCTCAACCCAATAACTAGCTTCAAACAGCCCACACTCTCATTTTCACTGTAAAAACTGTCGGAGAAGGATACTATCTAAAACCATGCGCTGGATTAAGTGAAGATATGGCAGAGCTGCCCTGGCCCAAACAGATGGCATTTTGAGAAACACCGTCTATCAGCATGACTCGGTAATTCAGTAAAATCATAATCAAGCTTATTTTCTGTGCCTAGAAACCTATTAAATGAGATCATTTACTCATTTGTGGTAAAAAAAAAAAAAAAAAAAAGCCAGAGAAGGGATGAGGAGATTGAAGCATGCTGGTCAAGGCATGAAATTTCAGCCAGACAGAAAAAGTAAGTTCAAGAGACTCACTGTACACCATGCGGACCACATTTCATAAAGATATACCGCGTATCTGAAAACTGCTGGAAGTATATTTGGAAGACTCTTGCCACAAAGCGTAAGTATATAAGTACATGAAGTAATATTTACATGAAAGGGCTTGATTTAGCCATTTTGCAACTTATACATGAATGAAAATGTTATTCTGTACAGCATAAATATATACAATTTTACTCATCAAAAAATGAAAAAAAAAATTCAGGGACTACTGAGAATGGATCAAATCTCTTCTCTTTAAAGCAAGGATTCTTTCCATGGATCCCATGCAACTTTTCTGAAGACAGAAGGCTCCCAATTAATCAGGCAGCTGTACATTCTCTGAAATAGGTGTCCTTTTCTTGAAGGAGAAGTAACATGCTTATAAAAGCAAAAGAAAAAAGCTATGAAGAGTAGCCACTGTTTTTAAGCAAAACTCCATGCACAGTATGATTTACTAGCAATCTTTTCAGGGACACTTTACGCTAAGAATTCCATGCAGGAAAAAGAAAGGAGAAAAACTTAGAAATCATAGATGACAAAACAGAAACCTGTGTTTTCTATTACTCTAAAGTGTCATTTTGTCTATTTTCCCCTCTTGACAGAAAAAGCCCTAATTTAAATGATTTTAAAGATCCTATATGGTACTATTTTTATATACTTTTCCTGATTCACTCTCAGAACCAAATATTAAAACCCACACATCAGGATTAGGTATTATTATTATTATCATTAGGTAATTAAATTATTAGGTAATTTAAAAAAAAACAAGGAAATTCTCAAAAAAAGAGGCAATAACACATTTCTCTTCTGATATACCCTGCACCATATGACAGCCAATAGGCTTAGAACCTTTAAACAACGCCTCAGTAGATCTAACAAATGAGGTCTGCATCTTAATATGTTAGGGTCACTTATGAGGCGATGTCCCCATCACAGGGGTTCTGATAGGTACTGGACCATGTGACTTTAGCAGTGACAATTTTGGCTGGTCCTAGATTCAAATCTAGACATTTAAGGCAAGATGAATCATAGGGGTAGAGAAATAATAGGAAGCACTGTCCACTGACTGCACTGAAGTCCATCCCTCTGTGGACTGCTTCCTGTTTTATCCTTCGAGCCCACGGACGGCTGGCTTCGGTGTCCTGCCATCCACAGCGTATCCTGGGGTGCTGTCTGGATACAACCATCTGGGCCCCCAAAGGGCCCATGGTTCCAGCATGAATGGTGATTGTCTCCAGAAGCGCCTCCACTGTGTCTCAAGCACCAGGGCTTATTAAAATCCCAAAGGGAAGTAATCCCTGAATGCCACTAAAAGATCTCCAGCTGCTACCATTTATGAAGTAGGCTTGACAAGAGAAGGGCAGTGCAAGGGGGTGGGGGGCGGGAAGACAGGAGAGAGAATTTAGACAAGGGCAAGTTATCCAAACAGAGCCCCCCTCAAGAAAGAGTCATGTTTTATCAGCTTAAGCTTTCCTGCCTCATTTCCAAAGGTGTTTCCCCCTCAGCTCTCATTAATTCTTTTTTATGGCTGTCTATTTTCTTTAAGAAATAATAATGATAAAGGCAGTGCATGACTGGGGAAAGTCCGTAACTGTGTGAAAATTAGAAAGACTGGCCAGATGAATTACCTGGAAACAACTGAATGTGGCTTCCTTGAAACATCAGGGAAGAAAATGTTTTTTTTTTTTTCATGGAAAAGAATTAGACTAGTGCTCAATATCTCTCTCCCTTCTCCATTCTTTTGAAAAGGTCTTTTCATCTCATTAAGTTAAGCTGATTAATAAAAATTCAGCAGTTTGCCCATGGATCCTTTAGAAGTGGTGATACAAGCTGAAAGCTGCAAGCGGAAGGTTTTTGTGCTGGAGACAATATGGGGGATGACTTCTTAAATCCGTCGTTGTCATCCTCCATTAGAGATAAATAGTCACCTTGGCTCAGATTCCTCAGACGAACGCTACACTGCTACTTGTTATCTTCTAGTAACCTTCAGGGAAAAAAAAAGTGCTTACTTAAAAACAAAAAAAGGAGAGAAAGAAACATTATTTTGGAAAACTACATTATGAGAACATTTTGCTTCATCTCAAATATTATTTATGCTAGTTTGTGAACAAAACCTGGTCCAAAGGCATAAAAGTTTCATTCAGGAGAATGAGTAATTTAATCCAAAGAAATCTCTAAGGAGGACCTTTTAATTTTTACTGTAAAGCAAAACAAGTCACCAAACATATTTTCTTTGATGAATAACTTTAGTTTGTCATTTAGAGTATCATTTAGTATCTAGTTAGTACCTGACATTGATGCTCACACAAGAGTTAAAAATTTCCTTCAAAAATTGTAAATGACTGTGGTTTACTATAAAAAATGAAAAAATACATATCAGTTGTGTAAGGCTATGATTTACAAACGTTTTCAGCTATTCGGGCAAGAGATAATTCATCCAGGTACAAGTTACGAAATGCCTATTATATGAAAAGTTTTGAACAAGGGGCCACAAATTTAAGTACTTTTGTCTTGAAGGTGTTATTTTACTAGCCACATCTAAATTTGCGTAACACTAAACAACTCACTTGAATATTATCCAGTGTTTTTCCCAGATGACTGAATTCAAGTTGTACCACCTCACGATCTTTTGTTGAAAGGTCCCGCTAGTGCTGGGGATATAGCTAAGCTGCAGAGTGTTTCCCTAGCATGCATGAAGTCCTGGATTCAATCTCCAGTACCAGAAGCAAAAAACAGTCCCTCCAAGTGGCACTCACTATTCATATGTAAATAAATCCAATCAAATTTATTTCTATAAAATCTTTATGTATGTGTAACAGTGTTTTAGTACCATTTTAACCAATTTGTCTACATTATATTGAGTCAAATTTTACAGGCAGTCTGATTCTATCTTTAAATTTATCCTAAGATACCAGGCCAAATACATATCTTTGTCTGAATCTTATTTCAGAAGTATTGTGGGGAGAAGTTTTTTTTTTATTATTACCTTCCTCCTATGGACACTGAATACATGTAAAGCCATCAACAGAATTGCACCTATGTGTCCAAAAGTGTTAGGCATTTTAAAAGATGCAATTCTTGACTTGAACACTACTAAAACAATACCACCATAAAAGAATCATTCTAAACTATCACTAGTTAGCTATTATTTTCCCCAGATTAACAAGGAGGATTCACTAACATTAAAAAAGTCAAACATTTAAATACACATTCCCTGTGGCCTGAAGCCCATCACCTGTTTTGCCATCTATCTCTTCAAATACTTAAGGGGCTGAGCCCAATCAATGCTACTATGAAGAATAACCACAGATTAGCTGTGGCTTCCAATTAGCAAATTAAAAATGTGCTAACTAAAGTGTAGCTCTTTTTCCAATGATGTGGATTCTAACAAGTAGAATCTAACCTGACACTGCATGTTTAGATCTAGTATTTAAGGTGTAGGTCAAAGAACACAAAGTTATAATTATGAGGATGAGCAAATATAAGTATCTAAGGTACAGCATAACTAGAGGTAAAATACTCAAAAATTTGTTAAGACAGTGCATGTTAATTTGCTTGACTATTGTAATTTTTTCACTATGTACATGTATTTCAAAATATGTTGCACACCTATACATACAATAAAAACAAATTTAAAATAGCTTTTAGAATATACTAAATGCTTAAAGGCATTCTCACTCACATATTTTTAAAATTCTGCAAAGGGCCAACCACTACCCTAAGTACCATAAACACAAAGACTGGCAACCCACGACCCTGGCACCAAATAGATTACAAGTGTCTGGTGTTGATATCTTCTGTGAGGTGAGACAATTAAGACTGAAGGATAGTAAAGGGTAATGGAGGAGGGCACTGATTAAACATGTTTCTGCCAGTTCTTCCTTTTATTAATGTAATTGAGTTCGTGGGTCTCTCTGTAAACACAGATAGAAGGACTCACACACATTCACCCATATTGCATGTCTCATACTGAATGAGGAAGTTGTTGAAAGGATGTTACACAGCTTCCAAAATATATTATGTGCATGGGGTAGGGGGTGGAAGCAAGATACCAACACCTACTGCCACTGGGAACTGTCACTTGAAAATGGTTCTTAAAATAGCATTTCCTTGATTCCAAAAGAAATGCTAAAAAAAATTAGTGAAAAGCTTCAACATGTAAGATTTAGACATTTGGGATCAGTTCTCCTAAGCTCTTCCAGAAACAGTATTTTATTTCAAAAAATATTACATATGTATTTAAAAATAGCTTGTTTTATAACATAAATAATATTAACATTGGGCCAGGGATTTAGCTCAGTGGCATAAGCGCCTGCATGGCAAGCACGAGGTCGTGAGTTCAATCCTCAGCACCACCAAAAAAATAAAAATAATAATAATATTAACATATTTCTATCTTATTCCATTCTGGAAACAGGAACTAGATGCTCAAACTTTCAATGTAAATATACAGTTAATATAAGCACTTTCCATCAACAACTCATAACTGTATCATGCATAAGACTGTCTGCCACAGTGTAACAGTAACTCCATAATTACAAAAGAGAAAGTTTAAAACCATAGGCCCCTACTTAGCAATGTTATCATAAGCTCTTAGATTGTCTTTGAGTGAAAATAACTATATTTTAACTAAAAATAAATATCAGTTTTTAAAAGACCCTACTTTAATACTCATTCTGATACTGAAAATTCAAAAATCAGGGAATGATAACCTAACGAGAAAAAGAACCAGATTACACAGAAGTAAAACCTGGATTCTTAAAGTTAGTCAGACTGCTATTATTAAGTAACAGAGAAATAAAGAACATTGAGTTCATATTCAACAAATTACTAAACACAGAAACATACTGAGAAATACACATTCCACTGTCAATAATGGCTACTCCTCACAAATCAATTCACTTGGATAAGAATGAGACCTAACCTCTAAGAAAACACATCTTTGTGCTTTGTGACTGTGATTAATCCACCAAAACCCACACTGTCACAGGAAATGAGGTGAATCCAGTCCAATGTACCCCTGGAACCAATTAGGAATAATTTGACCAAAAACTGCTAGGAAAATAGACCCAAAGTGAGCCAGGCATCTCCAAATAAATGAATTCAGTAAACAGGATTACCCAATGCAAGGGATATATAGAAGAGGTGGATTAGGCAATAATTATTCATAATATATATTTACATATTTACTGTTATTTATTCATACCATTATCTTGATAGAGATGCACTTAATAATTTACTTTAAAATTTAATTGAATTTTCCTGAATTATTTCTTGCACAGAAAACTGACATCTAAGAACTTACTGAGGTTTTCACAGATTATTAAAACAAGTTTGGGTTTTTTTGTGTGTGTGTGGGGTGACATATGACCTGTAGATATATATTATTTCTTGATTCTTTTCTTCAGCCTCAAGCCCTGGAATGACCTATTTCTCCTACATCTTTCATGGTCTCTCTTGTGATTCCTCTTTCATCCTAGAAAGACTGTCCTTCCACCAGGAGAAGACTGTTCATCTGCTTTGTGCAGAATAACTTCTCCATCAACGCCTGCTGCCATAAGCAACCAGGTCTGGGCACACAGACTATGGATGCATTTCCAGTGGCACCCCCATCTTACATCATCATTTGAATCTCAGTGTTTTTTCAAATTTTATTTTAAAGAGAATAAAACAAAAGAGGGCAGAACAAAGCGGATCAGAACAGAACAACATAAGCAACACAGCACTTTACAATAAGACAACTGGACATTAACAGTAGCTATCAAAATATCTCTTCCTCTGCTATAGTTGAGCATAGTTTCAAATACAATAATATCAAACATACCAAAATATTATAAAACCATTCAAAAGAAATGAAAGAATTACAGGACATTCTGAACCGAATAACAGAGAATGATCAATGGCTACTATAATATCTCATTTTCAATAAAAAAATGTTTATACTATCACAAGTTTTGAAATGTCCATCTCATATGTTAGTTTTTCATATTACTTATATATTTTTAATAATTATATTTGAAAAAGAAATATGCATAATTGGAAGAACTACATTAAAATTAGGACAAAGAATGACAGTGGAATCATATTTGCATAACTATAATAGATTTATATTGTATACTTGCATGCTGAATTCCAATACTTCTACATTTGCCCAATATTTCAGAGATCTTTCTTATTCTGCTTCCTATCGCCTCCCAAGGAAAAGGAAGAATAAATGAAAACTAAGCAGTTTTAGTAAATCAACTTATGGACGGGCAATAAAATATTTTAATTCAAAATTCTGGCTTTTCTTCCTTTGAAGTATATAATTTTTTTAAAACTATTCTTCATTTTTGGAACCAATTTAAATTTTGAGTTTAATCAGACAGAATTCCATTAAAATTTCACTGTAACAAATTTCAGAACTCCACTCCACTTTGGTAAAAGTGGCTAGATACTCAGAATAGATGAATGCATGTCATATTTTATTTTTCTTACTGATTAAATGTAAATTTGTTTAGTTTTCCAGATATAAATCCTTTAAGTCATATTTGAAAGTAAAACAAAAATTACTTTCAAAGAATTTTTAGAGTCATACTTGAAACTAAAATAAAATAAAGCCTGTGTGTTCTCCTCCAAGTGCTTTGCACTAATAAAACCGAACTGGGAGGCAGAGAAGTAAATTATGTTTTAACCAAGAAAGTTAAAAAGGTTGATAGGATCGTGATGTCCTAAAAGGTTGATAGGATTGTGAAGTAGTAACTGACCTTGTAGAGGACAACAATCCCCTCATTTCACAGATGAGGAAACTCATCTTGGCCAAGGGTTAAGTGACTTGCCCAAGGTCAAACAGTTAATAGTGTCAAAGCCGTGACACATTCCAGATCTTCTAAGTCAGAAGCTCTCGCCTAAAAGATCAACTAATTCAATCACCTTGTAAAGATGAAAAAAGAGAGTCCCAGGGCATTTGATGATTTGGTTAAGGTTGAACAACTAGAAGAAATGAAAAAGTGACAGCCCTATCACCTGACTCTGGGTCTTGAAAATTTGTGAAAAGACGTTACTTCATCTTTCAAACTGACAAAACCAGAAAGGAAAATTTTCACACAACTGACACATGAGATCAGTTAGGTTATCCAAACGCTGGCAACTGGCAGCCAAGAAAACAAAATCAATACACAAATGATTAATTCTCCAAATTAATGAATCAGGATAATAATGGCACCTAGATTTCACTGAAGGCACACTATACACCAGGCATTTTATATGCATTTACTTTCTCATTGAATCACCACAATTTAGCAAATAACACACATTCCCTACTTCATATAAATGAAAATTGAAGATTGGAGGAAAGAATTAGCATTTGAACCCCAGTCATCCAATTCTAAAGTTAGACTGTCCTCTCTCTTTAACATATCTTTGTATCACTGTAAGATTCTGTTGTACATTTGGAAAAAAAAATATGAAAATTCATTTGAGTAATAATGTTAGTTGTCCACATGCTACATACAAGGCCTTATGTTAAGCTTTATGTATACTAATGTATCTTTTAATCATTAAGAACTCTTTTGGATAAATATGTTAGTATTTCCACTTACCGAAGAGGAAGCTGAAACATAAAAGGGTTGATTAACTTGTCCCAGGACTTAGCAAGTAGTGAGCGGAACACTGGAGAACTATCCTAGAGCCCTGCTCAAACACGTAACCGTCACAGACCAGCCTTTGAGTGCCGTGTCTCAGGCCTCTGAGCTCAAGAATCTCACAATCTAGTATTGGGAAGGGAACACTTACAAGGGTGCAGACACCTTACACAAAGCATTATTCATACAAATCAGTATTATTTATACAAACAGCTATACATGATGAAGAGATAACAACTTCCACTGCAAAAGTACAAAGGGTCGTACAGGAGAGATGAATTGCCTAATTTTTCTATGCACATGATTTACCTAACAGACCTGGGTTGTCAAGCATACATAAGCTATTCTCTACCACTTAAAAAAATGATTATCTATTGCTAAATATCTGTATTTTAAAATTTTAAGCAAATCTATATATGCTAACCAAAACTGACTTACAGTGTAGGAATTTAGATTAAAAACAGGAGAAAACTTCCTATCTGATTGTTATGTTCTCAAACTTTTATTCAAGGATTATCCAGAATCTCTTCCAATAGTCTTCCAAAAGAGCTCTCTATTACCTTAGCAGCCCTCGGGAAGCTGCTCATGCAAATGCTGGGAAAGAGGCTGGCTGGGTGCAGACATCTCCGCCATCCCATCCTATGTACCTATCACAGCCTCACAATTAGCTCCAAACAGCAGGTCCATGAAAACACTTAACTGCTGAGTGTCCTAATTATTTGCTGTGGGTGTAATAGTTGTGCTTGCTAACTCTGTGCATCAGCAAGGAAGAATAAAAATGTGCATGTTTAAAATTCCTTTCATTTTAGCATATAGTCCCTATCACTCTCCACTGCGTCTCCTCAGAAATTCTGTCCCAAGGTCACACTTTAATGTTTCGCTGAGTTCTGTTAGACTAAGTAGGTCACTCTACACAGCCCAGATGAGTGGTTAAGGGCCACTTACTGGCTAAGTGGTCTTCGGCTAGTTTAAAATATGCAAAACTCAAGTTTTCTCATCTGTAAAACAAGAATCATTATAATACCACTTTCATAAGAGCTCTTGTCGGGATTAAATAAATGATAATGATTGCAAATTCTCTAAAGCACTATGTATGGTATACAGTATGTGCTCAATAAACAGGAGCTACCCACATTAATTCCCAAAGAGGAACACAAGCTCTTCTGCGGCATATACAATCAAATGTGAATCTTCTCTAAACATCGCTCCTGCTGGGCCCAGAGGAAAGGCCAAGCCCTTCACTCTAATGTGACTGGTTTTGAAGATGTAATGGAAGGAGCTACAGAAGCTCTGCATGATCCCATCAGAACCTGGCAACAGAGATGAGCAGAGCCCATACCCCATCTCTCTGAAATCTCACCTCGTGTTTGGTTTGTTTTCTGTTTTACATAGTAAGTTTCTGCTGGTTTTTCTCTGTTTTGTGAACAACCGTGTTTTACTTGAGAACAACTGCTTAATCTTTAAGTCAGAGAAGCAATGCAGATAAAACAGAGCATCCTAGGTTTCAACTGGAAATATTAAAATTACGCTGAGTTTTTATCATCCCACCACCTGCCACTTAAAAAACATTTCATTTGAAGGTTTTCAGCATTTACCAGTGTCCAGCTGTACTTTACAAAACAATTACACTGTGGCTAAGATATAAACATTTAGGACCACATTAGTCCATCTATCATAAAGAATTATATATTGGAGGAATCCTCCCTCTCGATATTACCAATGCATCCTGCATTTTTACAGGCAGAACATAACTGTGTGACTTCCTTTCAATTTTGCAGTGAACTAAAACCTGCCCTTAAAAAATGAAGTTTTAGAAAAGCAAAAGCAGCCTTACAGTGATACTTTACGATAAGGCCAGCCCACTTTTCTTACCCATACTTCAGATCCTTTCACTAGATCTCTTTCACGCTGAATAAATTACTTTCTATATATTCCCCTAAATCTATCTGTAAGGTTACAGCTAACAGACCTTTGTTCTTACTGCTTCAGATTCCTGGAATATTCTCCTATTACTTCCGTCTCTGACTATTAAAATCATATCCATTATTCCAGTCCTAAACTAAATTATTTCTCTTCCAGGAAGTACTTCCTGATAGCCTTGAACAGATGTGCTTTCTCCTTCTGTCCATAGCATTCCAAGCTCTATTGCGACATTATTTGTTCTAATACATCAGTGAGGCAGAACAGTTTGGTGATTGCTTTGGCAATGAATGAGTATCTAATTGCCCTGGTATTTGCCTGCATGTGGTCTTTAGCACTGATATGTTCACATCAAACATCACGGAAGACTATGCATTTAAAGTGACACAATATCAGTGGAAATGAAAAATCCAAATACGCTATTGGTTTTACTATGTATTTATTAAAAATCACTTTGCAGTCAAGACACATGAGAATTTCTTTTTAAGGATGTTTACTTTTCCAGTTAGCAAATGTACTGGGATGGTTTTCACTAAAACATACGTCAGCCAGCTGTTTGTTTGGGTTCCTGAATTAAATGGTAAAAATACAGACAGCTTTTACTCACAGCGTTCCACTTTAAACAAGGGAATCTGTTCCATATTTAAGTGATTTAATTTTCTCTTTTCTTTAGAAAAAGTTTAAATTTTTCATACAATGAGAACATCTCTTCAGAACTTCGGAACTTTCATTTCAGATGGCATATGGCTCTTCCTCACCCATACGATACCCCTGGGATGCCAAAGCACTTAAGAGACCCAAGAGAGTGTATAATCTGACGTGACAGTTGAAGGAGGGCAGGCTCAAAGAAGCATCGGAACAGGTACTAGGGAGGGAAGACTGATTCTGGAAGCCAGGTTTCCCCCTTATTTTTCTCTTGAGTTCACCAAAAGGCTGTATTTCCTGTCCCCTTGGGAAGACGGCCTCACAGGTATGAAAGTTTCACTCGGAGAAAGGCAGGACCCACCTGACAAACAGCTCCATGTCCTGTAAACTTCTCTGAAACCGACAAGACAGCCAGTGATTTTGCACTGCAGCCTCCTAAAGTCTCAGTAACCCAGCATAAGCTCCTGCGGGCTTTGTACTCAGCTTCCCTTTCCTCTGTATGGCGCATTTAGAGTTCAGCTGTGGGCCCTGTTAATTTCCCTCCACAGCCTTTCTTCGCTCCCTAACACATGCATCCTCCAGCCTGCACTGGAGTGCTGACTAAGGAGGAACAATAGCAGGCTTTGAGCCGGGCTCAGCCCTAGACCCAGTCAATATTTACTTCAGTGTGAAGCCACTGTTTTAAAGCTCCTTCCAAGCAGAACTCAACAGTGGGGAGTCCCAAGAGGTTTCTAGATTTTACTTTAACAAGGGGAAAGAGAGGTGCTGAGATAAATAGATTACTGTCCAAACCACTTTCTCAGAGAAAATAAGGGAGGTTGTTCAACAAAACAGGTTAGACTTTCAATACTAATTAGCAATTTATAACAAGAAAAACCAATTGTCTTCCAACATTGATGATTGCAGTCTTAAAACTCCATATCAGCTGTAGTACAAATCCACTTAATGTGGCCCCTGTATATCTTGTGAACAGGGCCCTGATCCTATCAGCGCCCGAGCTGGCCAACGTTTGCCTAGAATGGCACCCAAGGACGCCACATGAAGTTAACCAATGCTCTATGACTGAGCCCCAGGCCAGACCTTACATGTGATGTCAATCTGAGTGTGTCCAAGATGAAGTGCTAAGTACCAACCCGCATGATTTTAGAGCATGAAATGATAAACGTAGTAAGTGTGCCAACTGTCTTGGAAACAGATTGGGAAGGCCGACGTACATGGTGCTGAAATGAGTACCTGGGAAAATGTCATAAATGCTCCCTTCTCAGCAATGCAAGTGGCTTACTATGAGACAGGCAGTGGGAGCTGGGATACAGAATTGGTTCCAAAACTATTAGAATCACTGGAGTTTTCCTGTTACTTTACATTATGTGTTGTGATAAGGTAGACATGCTCTGATTATTAAAAAGTAAAATGACTTACCCTTAATATTTGTCCACTTGATTTAAACATTTTTCTTTTTAAAAAGTTTAATTATTGTAAAACTAAACCAAGGTGACAGTTGAGAAACCTTACTAAAATAATTAAGATTATTTACAAGATTATTAAACAAGATTACTAAAGATTTCTATTACATACTTAAGGAAAGAAATTCATAGCTGTCTGCGGTTGCCAATTGGAAAGGTCATTATTCCATTCAAATCAATAAATAGACTTTGCTATTTTTAAGTGATAAACACAGATTCCATTTGCATTTTATAATACTTCTGTAAGGACAGAACCAAATAATTTAACACATTTAATGAGAAATTGAAGAGGATTTGCAATTATACAAAATTTTAAATTCTAGCATAGGACAACTTTAGTATTAAAGGGCAGTATTCTAATCTTCTGTACCCCTCTGTACTCTAAAAATATAGAGGGAAAGTGATATAATTTAATATTCATGAAGAGGCACAGAATGAATTAACCCATTCCTATCTCAAAAAAGTATGAAGTAAAAGGTAGCACAGAACTGGCCTGTTCTGTTATGTTTGTGTACATTCATCATATACAGTAGGATATGTTCAGCTCTAATTTTTACTACATTGTTTTCCATATTAATAAAAGCTAAATCATTAAAAATGCAACTCAATCCAATCATTTCAACATCTTCAGGAATTACTGGATTGCTGTACACTCAATTTGATCATCAACATACTCTCAGGCAAAGAAAGTATGCTGAATGCCTGGCTAAGATGAGTCTCTGCCTGGTATTTTAAATTGGTGCAGAGGAGTTTAAGGAATTCATTTTTTAATAATACAAAGTATCAATAAGTATGTCATCAAAATTTAAACTTGACTACCCTATGCCAAGAAAGAAAACATGGAACAGGAGAGAACTTGTAACTATTAATCATTCACCAGACATAGAAGCAAAGTAACATTAAATTACAAAGTTTTACACTTGAAACAAATTATAGCAACCTCATTCCTTTGACAAATCTTAACTTCCAATATAGCAAGACAAAAGAAGGCTGCTTTTCTATGAAATGATATGAAAGCAGTGAAGATAAACCCTGTGCTCCCATGGGGATAGCAATTCAAAGTATTAAAACACTGAACTTGTAAGAGAAGTCTGCTGTGCAGAGGTAGCAGTGCTCTTCAAAATAATTTTGGCCTTACTAATATTACTCCCAATATTTCTATTGCTGACCTCAGATATCCCTAAATTTCTGGGCATGGCACATAAAGATCATTGATAATTTCCCTTATGAAATCCTTTTTTTTTTTTAACCTAAGGGAGTTTATAGAAGTAAAACAATGTTATTAATAATTATATAAATGTATGATTGCAATTTTAAAACAATAACAAGCACATTTGCTATGTACCTAAATAACTAAAAACACACGAAATAAAACCTGGTTTGAATAACCACCATACAATTCTACAAGAAAATGGCTCTTTGACAGTAATGTGATACTCAGGTTTCAACGCATTAAAATATGTGTACCCTGACAAATTTTGTTTCCTTTCTCAGCTAGACATTATGATCTATTTCTCTTCCTAATATCAACATGCATATAATTAATATATTTATAGGTTTTAAAGTCAAATACAAGAGTTCTTAAGCACAGGGGCATCCTATTTCTCTGGCAGTAAGTTTCATAAAAATCCAAAGATCGCAGGAACAGTCTGGCTGCCTGTAAAGAATAGGAATTGATTTGTTCCAACAAGTTCTTCACTGGAAATACAAGCATTTTTCCAAGAAGGTGTCATATTAATTTCTCCTTTGAGGTAGAGATATTTCATTATACTTATGAAGCTCAAAATAGAGTTAATGGTAACGATAAGACAAATTGAGAGGAGGAAAAGAGAACATTAAAAAAAAACTAACCAATTTTACAAATTTCAAAAAGAAGATTCAAAATTCACTTCGGGGAAAAGGTCTAACAGGCTTGTCCCTAAAGTATCACTCCTCACATGTTGTTACGCTTGTAAAAATAAAAACTGAAACATGAATTTCTTAAAAGAAAATCCAGTGTACATGCTCAAATCTTGTCTTTCACAGACAATATGTACTACAAAATACAACTTGCCTATATTTTGAAAAGTCAGCATTTCCATGATGCTTTTAAAATAAGTTTGTATCTGTAAGAACTTATTTTTATGCAACTTACATGAATACACTGAATTATAAAGTGAGATCCATCTACATGAAATAACTCACCTCCCTGATTCTGAGATAGGACTGACTCTATTCTTTTTATAACAGTTTTATAGCAGTTTTAAAGTCTTTTCCTTTAAATTTTCATGAGACATTATTGTTATTATTCCCATTTATTAGAATGAAGCAATTGAGGCTCAGATTCACCACTAATGATGGTATACTTATTCAACTCAAACCAAAATGTAATTAAAATATAGCCTAAAAAATTTGATAAAGACAATTGATGAATGTAATTTGATATACTTGTAACATCTCATTCTGAATCCTTGTATATTCAAGACTCAAAAGACATTTGAAGCTTTATTCTAAATACTTGTCCTTTAAAAAGTCTCAAAACAGAAAATGTACATGGATTTAACATACTTACTTCATGTAGTCAAAATGACCTGTAAATGTACAAATATCTCTGTACCTAACAATTGAGTTACAACCTATTAATCTGATAAATCACTGTCAATAACCTGATCTAATTTAAGAAAACACTGAAGACATTTATTTTCCTTTATTCAAAACATGGAAGGGCAAAACACTAATTAGAACTTTTGAATACCTTTTATTCTAAACATACCAATCACCATAAATGTTAACCATAACTTGAACAAAACCATTCCTAGGTAATATGCAAATAACTTCATTTTAACCCAAAAAGATATCCTATTCCTAAATTTAAGTCTTGTAATACATAGCACACTATTTCTCTTTTAAAAGCTACTTAAACTCACTCACAGGCATAGAAGATTTTTTAATTTCTTGATCTATAAGAATCACAAAACTCCTAAGAAGGTATCCATTCAAGGTTACTCTCCAAAAACATTTATTCATGTTATGATGAACACAAATATAAATCCACAAACAAAAACTATGTCTTGAATTACTATTCTTAATATTCACTGTTCTTACTTAATGCTATATAATATTTCAATTAAATTCATTATATAAAGAATTTAACAAAGAAAATATTTGCTTCTTTTTTATAACTTAGAAATTTATTGACATTGTTATAAAAGGATAAACTTTTTGTTTTCATAAAAATACAACTGATGTATAGTAGAAAGTTTCATCATTCTTTTCAAAAATCATTCCATAGTTAAGCACTATCTGCTTATTGATGCTTACAAAGATTTTCTAGTTCATTTAATTAGTAATATTCCATTCATATGCATGGAATGGAGAGCAAAAACAAACAAAGAAAAACAAGCAAAGTAATCTGAATTCACCTAGCTTCTTTCCTTCTTTGTTAATAAAATTATCACATATTCGCACTGCAAAAGAAAATGATATATATGCTGTGGGAAAAATAGTGGAAGCATATACACAGATGCTTTAGGAACGAAGACTTTTAAGTAGAATCACAGAATGTTACAGCAGGAAGGCATTTTTCCCCATGTTTTCTGCAACCCCATTGGAAGTATGGGACCCTGAAAACCACACACAAGAGACTCATCCAGTGGAAGCAGAAAAACCATTAGTCATCTTCTATGCTGAATGTAAAATAAACATTTTGGGTTCATTTAACCATATGGATTTAAATTGGGAAGTGTTAAAAACCTGTTTCTGAGGCACTGGCACACAAAATACATCTGGAGAGTGTTGCACATAAATATCCTCAAACATTCATGATGGGATTGTCTTTAAAATTTCTGGACCAGGACAATATTTTCACTCTAGTAGAATTTGTCTATAGAGAGCAAGAATTACAACAAAATCCCTGGACTTAACAACCTTTACTAGTAGTGTATTTATAATGAAGCCTAAATCTCAGTGTAAAAATCTATTTTGCTGTATTTGTCTGATTTGGAAGACAGTGGCTAGAAATGAATACTATTAGGCCAATAGGTTTTTTTAACTCATAAGGAACTTTCATTCATATAAATACTGAGCCATTTCAGAAACTGTAGAATTACATAGAAACTTCCTGGCCAATACAAGGAAGAGTCCTTGATGAGAAGCCAGAAGCAATCTCTTCCCCCAGGACACTGCTATCCACTGTGATTCATGGTCCACAGGCTCCATAATATCTGGGAGCAGGTCCCCACCCCAGATCTACTGAATTAACATCTGCATTTCAACAGCATTCCAGGAGGTCCGGACCTACCTTTGGGGAAAGGAACAATGATCTATAAATCACTAAGTAAATGGTTCCTGATAGCAGGGATATAGTTTATACTATTTACTGCAATATCCCTAGCACAGAGAACAATACTTGAGCAATACCACAGGGGAGTCCTGGTAAATATTTGTTGAATAAATTGATATGTAAAGATTTTTAATGGTACTTTCTACTTCACACTGTGATTGTATATTTAAAATTACTATATCTGCAAAGAACTTAAATTCCCTACAGGCATAGATATTATCTTACTCATCTCTATAATCTCTGTATGTTTCCTAACATTTTCCATGTAATACTACTTAACAAGTATTTTATAACTTAGGTATTCAGCATATGACTATATGACCGCTAACAGACATAGCTATAATACTAGTGTGAAAACTTTGCCTAAGTTCAAATCAACATATATTTCCTAAATTGAGCCATGTGACTTTGGTTTTAGATGTATTAAGCAAAATTAACCCAACTAATGAAAATAATAAATGTAAAACAATATATAGGGCCAGGTCCTGATTAGATGTGATATCAAGGAACTGGAGTGGTGTGAATGACTGAAATTTAAAATTGATTCTAAACCCCATGCTATTCAGTAACTTCAAAGTCTTTTAACAATCATACACCAAAACTGCAATACATTTGAGAAATGTCGTCCTGTTATTTTTATTATTTCTCAAATCTACCTGCCAGAGACAGTGAAATGACCAAACCACCAAAAAAGAAAATACAGTGATAGAAAATGTAGTAAAAGAACAAAATGATCAGTTCTCACATAACCGATGTCAACACAACAATCAAGAGCTAAGAAATAATGATTTTCAAACAGGTTGTTATAAATAATCGGAAAATCAACAGCATTGCTATGTCAATAACAAGACCATCCCAAAATAATACTCGAAATAAGAGAGTCATAAATATGACTGGTTCTTAGAGTATACATTATAAAGAAGAAATACTAAGTTAGGGAATTTTTCCCCAGCAAAAACTACTTTTTCTTAATTGTTAGGCCCTAGGCTTCTTTTTGGTCTCCAGAAAACCCTGAGCTTAAAGTTAAACTAGTACATATGTCTGCCCCAATGAGTCCATATTCATATGGAGTATCCCATACACACACACACACACTCACACACTATCATGTTTTTGTATCCCAAGGGTATAGCTGGCAATGGACAGCAGAGTGTGTAATTAGTTTTCATTGTTCCCCTGACAGTTATAGTTTCATACAAGACCTTTTTTCTTTTTATATTGCAAATGCTATGGAAAAATACACTAATAACAGGCATTTAATTATGAGTCCAGCAACCATAAGTGGAACATTGCCAGAAAAGATTAGAATCTCTCTCTGTCCCTCTCTCCCTTTCTCTCATCTATATTTTGTGTGTGTGTGTAGGGAATGGAAGTTTTTTTACCTCTCCTAAAGTAATCTTCAAAATATTTATGACAGGAAAACAACAGAAAAAAATTTATTTTTCATTTTCCCCAAGTCTCTTCTGACAGTACATACACAATGCTACAGCAATACTAAATCCAAAAATGTCCTGTTGCACTGAAATATTAATAAAAATAAAAGCACTGTTTATTAATAAAAAAATACTCTTTAAAATAGCATTCTACTTTGATACCCTCCGTGAAGGATACAGAGATTTGTTTTTAAATTTGGGTTTTAGCCTTGCTTTTCACAGACCTAACAAATTAGCACTGTACTAGCAAATATCTGGGTGCTGTATCTCCTGAGGCCTAAAGAAATTACCACTTGTAATATCAAATGTCTGGGTACTACATTTCCTAAGGCTTACTTTAATTTGTTTTATACAGTATTTAAAATAAAGCATCCCCCAAGCTGCTGCCATGGCGGACACGAGATCTGTCACCGAGGTTTCTCGCCTGATTAATTAGTAATTGGGAGACACATTTTGGCAGCTTTTATTTCCCTATTATTTTCTCTAGTTAGACACAAAACCCCGTCAGAAGCACCACTATTTGAACTGTACCCCTCTTAGTGCTGGGTCACTAAATTTTAATAAATGGAGCCCCTGCCAGAAAACTACAGAAATAGGCATAAAAGTTTATTGAAGCAGTAACAGTAAACAAATATATGATGAAAACACTGAATGCCACAGTATCTAAAACATTAATGGTGGGTCTGCACTCAGAGGTTATTGGCAAGATTGCAGAGCAGATACTAAAAGAAGAGGCCTTCAACAAAACCTATGCTTTCCTCTACCTTTTAAAAAAAAGTATTAGCTAAATAAAGCAAGCAAATACTTTGCTGTAGCAGGGCCACAAGTCTGAGCTTCCTCCATTATTCCAACCCACTGAATAAAATTATTGGGAGGCAAAGATTTTTAGAGACGATGCAGGTGGAGGACACATCCAGAAGTCACTGAGGCTCTGTCTCAGTCAAAAACATATTTTTCATAAAAGGTGAGGTGAAGAACTTCAAACTGAAGCCAGAAAGACTGAGACTTTGGAGAACTGCAAAGAGCTACAGCATCAGTTTCAGGATCTCCAACTCAAAGTGTCAGTCACTTCAGAAAAGTATCCCGCTACGATGGTGGCTCAGGACACTTGTGTGCAGGGGCAGCGGCCATGCTGTGCAAGTCAGAGGTCACCGCTTCCACATTCCGACATCTGTCTGTATTTTCTTGCCCTGAAACAATAGAACCAGGCTCGTTTGCTCTCACTTTGTTTAACCTAATTGTTAAACCAAAGATAATTCCCCCATATTAAGAGTTATTTTACCTTTTCTTCCCATTTTCAGTTCTTTCCATTAAATTCAATACTATTAGAAAAAGTGTAACAGGTTAACTCTTTTATAACTTAAGTGCAGTAAGTGCAGCAAAATTTTATATTACACTGACACCTATGAAACATACTCTCCCTCATGGAAATCTAGATTGCAATTTGCACCAGCACTTTCCAACCAAAGCCATAACTTGACTTTATTCAATCCACAGCACTGTTTTTAATACAAAAATGATCTCATTGTATAGATTTTCCTAGTAAGGGGCAAGAAGTAATGGTTAACTACAGTTTTTTACATATACAATATGTCATTAATAAAGTTCAATATGGGAACTATGACAGTTTAAAAAGAGAAGAAAACAAAAGTATTTGCTAGTTTAGAACTAAAAGGTCCCTTTGAACACTCAATTATTTTAGTCTTTTCTACCAGCCACTCAAAGAAAAATGATGACGGATATCGGAGGAAAGTTTTTCAATGCAGAAACCTGTCCACTCCTACCTGGACTCTAAAATGCATTATTTGTTTTTAAAATATTTTATTTATCACTTTAGAACTACATCTACAACCACCCCAAATCCTATTTCTAATGAACTGAAGTAATGTGACATATACAGTATTCATCAGTGCCCAGTTTAAATTAGAATGAGTCAGGTGACTTTAGAAATTAATCTTAAGGAAGTTAGCTCTGCTCCATGTTATCAAATAGATGCATAACAGAACTATACATTCTTGGTAAAGTTTACTAGACCACACGTCCTTCTAAATGTATCCAGAAATACAAAACATGATGGAAAATATAGCGGACTCAGTTGATACATCTCGTAATTTTTAGTAACAAATATAAATTGACTTCTCAAATAATTTTCTGCAAGAACCCACAAGAAGGGTTTGTTAATGAGAAAGTAAGAGTATATTTTAGAAACTAAACTAAGGGCTCTGATTTCGTGCAGAGCTGCTTAAAATAGCCCAAAAGCTTTATCTTGGAAGGTACCTACATTCTCATCACTACAATGATGCACCGGATTCCCCTACCGCTGAGTCATTTGGGAGGAGGAAAACCCACAGCAGTAACAAAAAGTACTTAATAAGTCAGAAAAAGAAAACCTGGGATAAGTGAGCAGTGGTTACTTTAAAGTTAACAATGAATTAGAGCCTTCAAGGAAAAACACATATGGAAACATGGTACAGCCCAACTTTCAACGCTCAAATGTCATATGCTTGAGTTTTAATACATCATCATTATGTTAAAACATCCTTTATGTCAATTAAAATATGAGAAGATAGCGTTTTAGTGACTTTGCAAATAAGATAGAGATTTAAACGTAGAATCGTGCCAAAATGATTATAAAGTGGTTTAGCCCTTTTCTATCGTCCATATTCATTTCCGGACCATTTTCACGAAAGAAATAAACTCGGTGTTAAAACAAGATGGCTGCTTCTAGAAGGGAAAAAAGAAACATACTGATTTAACCAAAAGCCAAAATCCTAGCTTTTCTAAGTAAGGATATATGAATTTACTCATATTTTTAATGATCTCCATGTTTTCCTGTACTTCTGTACAGAAGTCCATGGATCACAATGTGCAGTTACTTAAAATCATTAATAACAAAGCAATTTTTTCAAAGGCCTAATCTGTGCTTGCTAATAACATGATAATCCAATACATGTGGGTATAGTCTCTCTTCTACTTCATCGTCAAGTCATGAAAATCAGGCCATTTGATAATAACAATTCAAATAATAATTGATGTATCTTTTAAGAATCTAATCATAAAACTATCCAGTAATATCTGATGAAAGCCAATTAACTATATCTGACTTTATATGTCATTTCCAAAGTAAAAATCATAGAAAATGAACTGTTAGGCAAGCTCTCCTTGAATTGCACTTTGCTGACCTGCCCAGAAGCAAATGGCAGATTCATTCTATGACTTACACATAAAAATTAAAAACATTTTCCTCCATTTGGAAATAACTTTTAAATAGATTTTTAAAAATCATTCAAACCTATTTTTATTCCTTACTTGAGTGGAAAATAAAACCTGACAGTAACATTTTCTTCAGCCTGTCACCTGTCAATTGTATGAAAGATGTTTCTAAAGGTGACAAAGGTTTATTTTTCCTTATTGAAAATGATAGAATTCGACCTCAGCGCGAGCTGAGCTAACCATCACTGTGGTGAACCACAGCCTCTCGGTAAGTAGCAATCTTAAATCAGTGTTTTCAATATTATTAAAATGTTTCTAATGAAATATAGGGCTCACTGTTTGAAAACTACTTTCAGACATCTCAAAATCAAGAGTTTGCTTTCACACAAAAGACTCCAGCAGTTTTATATCAATCCATCAATACCAAAATTAGGAGTACAGAGCATTAAGAATACTACCATATAAGAAACTTTGTTCTACTAAAAATTATGCATTGTAGTACAGAAAATCTGCATCTGACTTTATACTTTTAAATTAAGTGGTTCAGTGACATTGTGTTGCATTGCTTGTGACTAAATCTTGAAACCATAAATGCAGACAAATTTAAGAGAAAAGAGATCTAGTACAGCATTGAATATACTCTATTCAGAAACGCTAGAAGTTCCTATCAATCACAAGAAACTTTTCTACAAAACAGCTCAGGACATAGGCTGAAAAGCAGACTAACATATAAATCTAATATAAATACATATAAAACTAATATAAATTAGACTCCTAAAAGAGACAGTAATTTATTTACATTTGGCTAAGACCACCATCCTAACGCAGATTACTAAAAGTGAATATTATTATCTCTTACATTCCTCTTTGGATGTTTCTACCTGAATAGGAAAGTGTCATCTATCAATGATCAAAGGACAATTGTTTTCTCAAAGCAGAAGACTAATTTGAGGTTGTTGTCCTGGGTAAGAGGGAAGGGTCACTTTCCTCCTCTACTCAGAGAATACAAACTTCCTTTTCAATGTGAATATCCTAGTGTGCCTGCTATTTTATCACTTCTTACCACTGTTGAAGAGAAAAACAGTAATATGGAATCAGTTGCCAGAGAGTGGTTCACTACTTAAAACAAGATATCATAGCTTTTTAAAACTTTAAGACACTGAGTGAAGTCTCTTGAAAAATTATTAAATGAATGATTTATATTGTCAAAAAAAAAACCCTAACAGACCAAATGCTCCCTATACATGTAAAACTGTGTTTTTTAAAATATATTCTGTTTTATTTTATATTTTAATGTTTTCTCTTTCAAAGGTAAATTCTTTTGGTAACTTCCCTCATCTCTTAGGCTAGCAAAGACCAAGACTCTTGAAGTACTAATTGTATTCATTCGTTTTCTTGGCCCAGCATGAAGCTGGTAGCTTGCTTGGTTCACAGGAACAGAGGCAAAAAGGAAGTGTCTATCTTTATCTGTCCCTATCCAACAGGAAACCAGACCAGTGGACAGAATGTAGCGAGGTACCTGTTCAGAAGACATTTTGCAAGATTAAATGGCAGGAAATTCACAAAGTTAATTCGGCCTCAAATTACTAAGTGCTTCCTCCAACCCTGATCCTTAGTTTTCGAAGATGGAAGTCTCTAAAGCTACTGTTTATTAGCCTCAACACACGTAACAATGTTAGTTCCATGAATCAGTGGTCTAGTTAATGCCACTAAAATCACACAGGTAGCAGTGAACTACTACAGACCCTGATACTTTTAATCACAACTGATTTGTTGGCACTGGAAACACCAAATCAGCCTGTACAACCAACTGTGCCTCAAACCGTCTGAGGTTCCAATCACCCAAAAAGATGGCAACATCTGATAATTTGTTACAATTATGTAAAACAATGCATACAGTGGTTAGAACATAACATCTCAGTAGCTGACTTGCTTTTCAAAATTCTATGGAAAGGTAGCCAAAAACCAAAGAGCATACTTCTCTTTTAAAAAATGTCCAAATTTAAACAGGAAGGAATTAACTTCAGACTCCCGATAAATAGATAAGCATAAAAACATGAGATGTGTCTCAATTGTACTGCCTTACTCTCATCATGGTACTTATATAAATTCAGCTGTAAGTATCAAAATGACAAGATTATCCTAATACCTCTAATAAAATCATTTACATTGAGGCTCAGAATTAATAAAAGTTAAGATTCTAAGTAATGTTTTCTACTTGAAGAAAAATGTTTCTAATGTTAAAAAAAGACATGAAACATTTAAAATTTTAAAAATAAAAGAAATCCCTTACACGTTTACTAACAAAATGTATTCAAAACCAAGATAAATCTTTCTTCTTTTCTCACAATAAATTCACAGGTCTACACCATGATGATTTCATTTATTTTGTCAGTGAAAAAGGCACAATGCCAAGATTCTGTTATTCATACATCATAATAATGATATTTAAAAGTGAGGCGAGTGAATTTTGAAAGAAGAAAAACACTCAAGGGAATATGATTGGGGGGAAAATGTTACTACTTCTCTTACTTAGCCACATACATAGGACCTGCGCTGTCAGAAGACTTCGGAGTGTTGACCTAGAAATCACATTACTTTCACAATCCAGGATTATATGTTAACAAAACTAAATGGTATCAATTATCTACCACTCTAATATGAAATGCTTAATTTAAAAGTTCCTAAAGAATTGAAAAAAAAATCCAAAGAAAATATGTGATTAGGTTAAAGTGTAGGAAATCCTTGATGAGTTACCAGAGGTATTTTTCATGTTAATAGAATAACCTTTTAAATTGAGGATATTCAAACATTGAAAGAAACCAAGCACCAAGCGAGAATTAGCATTATCTAAGTGTGTTCATTATATTTGTCACTGTATTATTTTACTTTAATCTATAATGCCAACTTGGAGAAATGTTTCTTTATCATCATTTAGGCAGTCTAAAGAATCCAAGAGGAATCTTCCAATCTACACACATATTCAAAAGAATATTCTTATTGTAGGCATCAAACTATATCATGCTTCAAGTTAAAAGTTTTGTTCTTTATATTAAGTAATGTTTATCTTTTTAAGTACAGGTACTAAGTGTGAATGTAAGTAAAGTTATATTACCAAAAGTCTTCTTTTAAAGTTATTGAAAAGCTTTCTATAATCTTAAAGAAAGGAAACTAAATTAGATTCTCTTTGATTTGGACTTGATTATTGATTATTTAAGATTATTTAGTTACATTCCAATTTAGCATGCAAAATAGTATTGAAAGGATCATTCAGGAGTCACACTTTTAGGGGAAACTCAGGCAAGTTTTCAAATTTTAGACATGTAGGAGATGCGTGGAGGCAAATATTATCATGCAGTATTACTATTCAGACTGATAGGTCTCAGTTGTTATTTCACAGAGTGATGCTAACTCAACACATAAAATCAGTTTGATCCATTGCTCAATAAAAACTGGCAACTAAAAAGTTACCAGCATTTGAAAGCTAAGTATCTACTTTCCAGAAGTGATTAGCAAAAACATAGATTCTAACAGTAAAACTATTCTGACAACAAATAAGTTTCATATTTTTCTTATGCACCTAGATTTATAGGTGCTTATGATGTCAAGGAGAGTAGTAGATAAATTTCCATCAGCTACACAAGTTATTTGTAACATGGGTTACACAATAATATACTTATCCCCGTGATCCATAGGTATTTACTTAACTAAATACACTTACATTACACTTGTCATAAAGTTAGCATGTATTTACGTCATCTATTATAGTATCTATTTTTATTAGTTTAAGGTATCCACTGAACTTTCTTCTAAAACAAAAATGTTTAAATATATCTAAGTTGCAACATACATTGTCTAATTTTTTTCAAAAGATTGAAGTCTTGTGGTTATATCACTAGTTTAGCAAACTCTTGATACTTTCTATATAAAGCCAGAAGTTATGGCTAACTTATTTTACAGAATTTTACATAAACAGGAAATGCAATGCTGAACTTATATATATCCTAACCCTGTAAAATTTAATAAACCTATACAAATTTATGAAACACTTCCTCACTAGCTTTTGTGACAAACTGTTGGTTTTTATCTTAAAATTACTTTTACTTGGACTTTAAAAAATTGCCTTCAGGTTGACTTTACAAAAAGTATCTTCTGATTCAACATTTCTGAGTTAAAACTGGCTAACCCGGTCTACTTTTTAAATATGATTCTTAAAAGTAAGTTTTGCTGTAGTGACATACTAAGATAAATGCCTCCACAAACGTCTGAGAATATTCAATGTTAGAGCTAAATTTCTTGAGTATGATAGGGTACCTCAGTGCCTCTTCTGAACATTATCAAACTGATAATGATCAAATAGAAAGGTATTTCCACAACCATTAAACTAGCACACTGGCTTAAGAATGCTCTTAGTCCTTTTAAATTCTACAGATTAACTCTGGGCAGGTTGAAAACCACCATGGCATTGGAGCAGAAGAGTTTTCTTCAGGCAGGGCAGATCTATTAAAAAACATGACCTGTGACAGAAATCAATGTGCTAATCTCAAACCAAACAACAGTACCAAAAGCATAAAACAGATAACGTGAGATAAAACGCCCCCAAACTAACTGGAACTAGCTTGACAGGTTAAGAAGAAGGGTTAGAGTAGGGGAGTTGCCTGTGTTAACCAGAGGGAGATTCAAATGCCTACGTACCCAATAAATGAGAACCACCAGGAAAAGCTCACGCTGTGAAGTCTGGAGTGACAGTCAAGAGCAAAACGTCCCAAATTCGACTAACTCACTCACTGTTGCTTTATTTAATAAAGTGCTAAACTTTCGAACTATAAATTCCTGTTTCATAGATGCTGTCTAATAAAGCCCAAAAGGGAATAAAACCAACCAACATAATGAGACTTGCTTTTAACACCATCACAACTGGAAAGCTTGCTCGATTTGTCTTGTCAGCTTTAATAAAAGACATCTCCTCCGGCAGGATGGCTTCTCTTTCTCTTTCCCTAATAGTGGTAAGTGGCATGTCAAGGAAGAAACAGCTTCCCATCCCACCACCGACCTCCCTGAGACTTAAAACTTGCAGGGGTGTCTCCACTTCTGCCTGGAGATGCTATTAGGCTTGGGCTACCTGGGTACGACTCACTACCCCCGATTAGCAGGGCGGGGGAGTCCCTCTCAGCTGGGCAACCCGTGGACCGCTCCTGGGGAATCCGTCCATCTTCATCTGAGCTGACACCACTCAAACTGGGAATGCTCCTCATGCATGCACGGTGAAGGAAGCCCGGAGGCCCACGGCGAGGGCCAGCGATGGAAGAGCCGGAGACGCCTGGCAGGCCCCTCTCCCTGGGCTCGCTGGGCGCGCAGCAACCGCAAGCACATTCCTGGACCTCCCGCTTCCTTGCTCCCCATTTCCACTCCAGCCCAGGGAAAACCTGTGCTTTTAGGTACAACCGATGCGCTTCCCTTCTAGGCGGGTACCAAAACCAGTCCACCATGGGAAGCTCGCCTGCGTCCCAGAGAAACAGAACCAGGTGGGCCCAGCCGGGACGGCTGCTGCCCACAGGCCGGGAGGAAGCGCGGTTTAGAACTGCTCTGGCCCGGGAGGGGTCCGCCAGGCACTCGGGATAAGCTCCCCGCCCCCGCCGCCGCCGCACTGCCAGGGTCCACGAGCTGCGCACATCTGCGGCTGGCCGGGGTCCAGCACGTGCGCTCGGGCAGCCCCAGGCGCCCACCTCTGGCCTCCCGTGGGCTTCACGGGCGCCTGCAAAAACGGGTCCAGGTAACCGCGCGCGTCCCTCCGGCTGCGCAGCGCCAGGCCGCGGCGAAGGGCTCCCACCTCCCGGCTCGGCCAACTCTAGCAGCTACCTCCGCACACATGACGTAGCCGGGTATTAGATCAAACTTTCTACGCTCTGAGCCCACTGGAGGCGGAGGTACGGGAGGTGGGCGAATCCTCTCCATCGCCAAGCGCGCCGGGCCCAGACTGACTCCGGGGCCGAACGCTTTTCTGGCAGTTAAGGAGAAAAATAAAAACCTAAAGCTTCCGCTTCCCAGCCCCCTTCACTTCCCCTAGCCCGTGCTCTCTCTCTGCTCACCGGGTAAAGAGAAGAAAAAAATTTAAAAGAAAAAGAAACAAAAACTTTAGGGCTGCGTGGCGGGTTCTCTCCGCAGTCCCTGCGCACGCACGCCCCAGGTCAGAGCCGCCGGCGGTGCACACCGGGGCTCCCGCGCCCGAGCCCGGCGCCCAGACCGAGTTGCCGGCCAGCGTGCCGAGCTGCGCCGCGGAGACGTCCCGACTCCTGGGCTCCCGCCCTTTCCGAGTCTCCCCGCACCCGCAGAGGCAGCGGGTCTGGGCAGCCCGGGGGGCTCCCTGGAGCACCCGGCCTTCCCGCGGCAGCTTAACAAAGAGGGGCGCGAAGAGAGCGCTTCCCGCCGGTCCGCACGCCGGCGCCGTCCCGGGGAGCTGGCTCGGAGGGTGCGCGCTCCCGGCGGCTGGTGCGCACGGGTCCCCGCGGCTGCCGCTCCTGCCCGCGGCCCGGAGGCCCGGGGAGCCCGGCTCTCCGCCCCCCACCGCCTTACCTGGGGTTGCTGCTGTTCCAGTAGACAGCGTAGCGGTCGGCCACGGCCTTGGAGCCCGGATCCTGGCTGAACACACACATCCACAGCACCAGAAACAGCAGCGTCAACATCTCCACGTGCAACATCACGCCTGGCCAGCGGCGGAGCCCCCGACGCGCCACTCCGGGGAGAGAGCGGGGATCCAGAGGGAGGAGGGCAGGAGCAGAGAGAGCGGGCGCCAAATAAATACGAATAAATAAATGAAGGGGGTGCGAAAGCGGGGAGGCCGACAGCGAGCTGGGGAGGGGCAAGAGGACGCGAAGAAAAGAAGGTGGCGGAATGGGGAGGGGGATGGAGACAACTCGTGCCGCACTGGAAGGCTCGGGAGGAAAAAGGAATCACAAGATGGAGAGAAGCGTGCGCGTGTGGTGACAGCGGCGAGGGCGGGGAAGCGGTGCCAAGCTGGGTCTCGGGCGGCGGCGCAGGCCGGTCACCCCGGGAGAGGGAGGTGCGTGCGGGGCCGGGCGGCGGCGGCGCAGGTCGGGGCGGGCGGCGGCGCGCGCTGCACAGTCACCGGGAGTTGCGCGCCGCGGCCGCGGGGAGACATACACCGGCCCCCGGGCCCGGCTCAGCGTCGGCGCCGCGGGCTGCGCACGGCTCCGCAGTCGCCCGGGGCCCTCGCACTGCGCCCCGCTTCGCTCCAAGTTACTTTGGCGGCCGGTGGGAAACTGCAGGAGGCGTGTGCCCCGCAGAGGCGGGCGGCACGTCTGGGCCCCGGGAGTCCGCGTGCTTTCCCGGCCGCTGCTGCGCCTTCGCCGGGCACCCCTGGAAATCTCGGAGGAGGCGTAGGTATTGACTGCGGTACCCGGCGGCGCGCCGAGAAGGGTGGGGATCCGGAGCCGCAAACCCAGCCCCGCCGGCGTCCCGGAGCTGGGAAAGCGGCCGCTGCGCTGGCGAGGAGCGGTCTTGCCTCCAAAACCTCAAAGAAAAGTTTGGGGCTCCGCGTCTTTCAGCAGGTCCCCGGTGGAGTCCGGACGGCGGTGGCG